>RHLO01001437.1:0-11950 GCA_003719415.1 Aspergillus olivimuriae
GCCGCGGAGGGAGCGGCGGCGGCAGCCGGCGAGAACTCTTCCGAACGCTCACCGGGAAGCTCAACAGAAAACTTCCTAGAGCTGGTTCTCCTCAACTGTTTGATATACCGGTCTTTTCCATCTCCCAGGCACATCTCGACTCCTACTCCCCCCCGCCTTCCCCCCCACCACCGCTCTTCTCCTCCTCTTCTCTAAATCAGTCACACAGCAATTTGGGCGCCATGGTTGCCTCTGCTGTCCGCATGCGCGCTCCCAGCGCTATGTTCACCAAAGGCGCCGCCTCCCTGAGGAGGCCGCAGGCGATGCACAGATTCAAGGAAACCATCCAGTATGATACTCCGCTGCCTCTCCCTGTATGCCTCCTTGTTTGCCTCGTACTAATGTACTTTGTCTGATCCGCAGACCTCAATTGCCCGCCTTCTCCGCCCTTTCCCGCTTCTACGCCTCTAAGTGTATGATGATAACAACTCCCCCGATATCGCGACATCGTCGGGTTTGCGACGTGTTTTCAGTTTCTGCTTCGCATACAATTCTAACAATGCCTATCATCTAGCCTTCCCGCCTCATACGATCATTAGCATGCCCGCCCTGTCTCCCACCATGTCCGCCGGAAATATCGGAGCGTGGCAGAAGAAGGCCGGTGATGCCCTCGCGCCCGGTGATGTCCTGGTCGAGATTGAGACCGACAAGGCCCAGATGGACTTTGAGTTCCAGGAAGAGGGTGTTCTCGCTAAGGTCCTGAAAGAAACTGGCGAAAAGGATGTTGCCGTGGGCTCGGTATGTGATATCCCGAGAAAATTCCTCCGCAAACTTTCTATTTTTATCCCTTTTGGCTGACTGATTATCTACAGCCCATCGCTGTCCTGGTGGAAGAGGGTGCCGATGTCTCCCCGTTCGAGTCCTTCAGCCTGGAGGATGCCGGTGGCGACAAGCCCGCTGCGGCGCAGGAGACCAAGGAGGAGCCCAAGGGCGAGGCTGCCCCAGCCCCCGAAGCCGCTCCCGAGCCCGTCGCCCAGGAACCTGAGTATGATGGTGAGAAGCTCCAGCCTAGTCTGGACCGCGAGCCCGGCGTCAGCCCCGCTGCCAAGGCTCTCGCTCTGGAGAAGGGTGTTCCTCTCAAGGCCCTGAAGGGTACTGGCCGTGGTGGCCAGATCACCAAGGAGGATGTGGAGAAGTACAAGCCCACCGCCGTTGCGGCTGAGGCTTCCTTCGAAGATATCCCCCTCACCTCCATGCGCAAGACTATTGCTTCCCGCCTCCAGCAGTCTATGCGCGAGAACCCTCACTACTTCGTCTCGACCACACTGTCGGTCACCAAGCTCCTGAAGCTCCGCCAGGCCCTCAACGCCTCCTCTGAAGGCAAGTACAAGCTGTCCGTCAACGACTTCCTGGTCAAGGCTTGCGCCATTGCCCTTCACAAGGTCCCCGCCGTCAACTCCAGCTGGCGCGAGGAGAACGGCCAGGTCGTCATCCGTCAACACAACACCGCCGATATTAGCATCGCGGTGGCCACCCCCAACGGTCTGATTACCCCCGTGGTCAAGAATGTGCAGGGTCTAGGCCTGTCCAACATCTCCAACCAGATCAAGGACCTGGGCAAGCGTGCCCGTGACAACAAGCTCAAGCCTGAGGAGTACCAGGGCGGCACTTTCACCATCAGCAACATGGGCATGAACACGGCCGTGGAGCGTTTCACCGCCGTCATCAACCCCCCTCAGGCCGCTATCCTGGCCGTTGGCACTACCCGCAAGGTGGCTGTCCCCGTCGAGACTGAAGAGGGTACCTCCGTTGAGTGGGACGACCAGATCGTCGTGACCGGCAGCTTCGACCACAAGGTCGTTGATGGTGCTGTTGGTGCGGAGTGGATCAAGGAACTGAAGAAGACCGTTGAGAACCCCCTGGAGATGCTTCTGTAGATTCGCGCTGGCTGATGCATCCAACCGACCCATCCGGTGTATTCGCTATCTACAATTGGAGTTTCTTTGGCCTTTGTTATAATATGTATTAAAATCCATGCTCATCTCCTGCGATCTTTGTTCGGTACAGCTTCCGCTTGATAAATTCCACTGCAATATTTCTTATGTTCATTGCCGTTTTCCGTCATCCCTGTATCTGTACGCCCTGAAGTGTCATACATTGAGGCGTTCATTGCGTAGAAGCGCGGTCGCCGGGGAAATTGGCACCCGACCGAAAAAAAAGGCCGACGGATGTGTCTTAGACGAGAAGCCAAGCGAGGATCATGACGAGGTGCAGCAGTGGGATGATGCAGGTCTTGGCCCAGTCGCGTGCGCCCACTCGACCCGCCCAGTGACGTGATGTCATTCTTAAGGTTCTTCCCAGGTTACTTTCTTCTCGGTCGTTGGCTTTCCCTGGCACGGTGGCTGTATAAATACTCCTGTCGGTCTTCCAGATCGTGACTTGAAACCTTTTCACCCCTTCTTTCATCTTGCCCAGCCAACGTGACTCTCCTTCGCGCTCATGTATGTCCATCCATGGATGCGCGTGACCCGCTTCCAACCTCCATTGCAGATCATCGTTTATGCTGCATGCTCCTGGTACTGACGTCGTCGCAGCCTCACAACCAGCAAACCCCCGTCTCCCATCTCCCAAAGGCTTTCCTAAGCTACAACCGTCCGCCATGTCTTACGCTGAAGCTGCCGCGAAAGGTCCCAAGCAATCCCCTGAAGATGTCTGTCTATCCCTCTCTTACCCCCTCACCCCTCTGTCATTGATGGCATCCTCATACTAACGATTCCCCAGGCGTAAGTCCAGAGTCAAGCCACTATCTCCTGATTGCTTATCTTGACATGTCATCCCTGCTTCTACAGTCGAGCCCCCCACGTGGAACGTGTCTATCGTGACGAATCCGAAAGCACCGCATCCCTTGTCGATGTCGACTCCCCCCATGTCCAGTCCGTCGACTCCGAATTTCTAAACCAGGAAGTCAAAACTACCACGCAAGCCGAGCGTATCGAGCGAGAAGAGAAAGCCGCCGAGGAGCGGAGAGCCCAGGAGGCCCGTCGAGCCAAGGCCAAGCGCAGGTCCTCCATCAGCCGCAACAGCGACAACCCCGTGTACATTGGTAATGCCGTCCTACTCGGCTTGGTGGGTGCGGGACTCGGTTTCGGAGCTTATCGCAAACATCTCGAGGGAAAGCTGTCTTGGGAACTCGTTGGTATTTGGACCGGAGCGCTCGGCGCCTTTGGTACGGTGGATTACTTCGTAAGCAAGTAAGTTGGGTTCCGAATTCCTTGTGCCGCTGAGGTGCTTAACGAGAGGTTGAAATTTGCTAATGTAGTGTTTGTGCAGATGGTTCCTCCAGAACAAGTACCCCCCTAAGTGATTGATCCATTTGGGAACTGTTGCTATCATCTGGATTCGGTCTCTTTGTTTTAATAATCTTCAATATTCTCGTTAGCGTAATTGTGGGTTAATACACTTCCTTCGGATTGAGTTTTGCAATCTCCTCTTCAGATATACATTTTGCGGCTACGCGATCGATATAATTGTAGAAAGATGGGTTCAATCAGCATGCATCATTTAGCTTTGGTGATGCATTACAAGACATGTAGCATGGATTGAATGCAGGAGGTTTGACATTAGTGACCTACTTGAACTACGGGGTAGTTGTTGAAGCCTTTCGCTAATTCCCTATTGTATATCGTCATCGTAGGAAGCAAGACGCTGTCATGCACAACTCTAGTTCAAAATTATCCCAGTGGTTTTAGACAGAGTACAGTCAGAGGCACGGGCTCTAGTTTCTTGATATGTATTATTCTCGAAGAGAATTTCACTCATCCTTGGACTCTTCCTTGCGTCGTTTCTTCTCCAAAATCCGGTTTAATTGTCGAGCCGAATTAAACACACCCCCCGTCCCCGCACCACACGCCATACAGCTCGGATCCTTTTTATACCGCCCCAGCGCACACGATTCGCAGAAATAATGGCCGCACTTCGTCACAATCGGGTCCCGATAGGGACCCTGACAGATAATGCAGGCAAATGGTATATCCTGGGGAATGGTATCGTCATCATCGCCCTGGCCCTTATTTGCTGCTGCTTCTCGATCTGCCCGGGCGACAATCGTCCCTCCAGGCTTTTGTCCACCTTTGGTCACATTCTCCCATTCTCGATCCAGCTCCCAACCCCGTTTGTAGTCGCCTCGGTCGTGGAGGAACACGCAGCTATCGCCGAAGCCACAGTACCCAGTTAACTTGTAATCCTTGCACACGTCGGGAGCGTAGTCGAAGAAGGTGGTGGTGCGGACGTTCGTCGGCGCCTTGAGCGGCCCGAATGACTTTTTCGGCGCGTCTGGATTTTTCTGGATGAACGACGTTTGGTTTGCAAGTCCCTTGTAGGTGCCGTCCGACTTGGCTCCTTCCAGCTCCTTACTCATGGGGCGCGTATTGCCCAACAGCGCCTTTGCGTCTGTCGCCTGTTCGTCGTACCAGTTGGACTGTTTCGTCGCATCGTTGTTGCGTTGTAATTGGGGGGTCAGGTTGGTAGATGCTGAGTCGGACGCTTCCTCTCTGTGTGCTGGACGTTGGCTGGCTGATGAAGTTTTTATCACACCACTGTTTTTCTTTCGGCGCTTAATCGTGGGGTCATCGTTGTCGGAGGAGAAGTCAGACTCATCGCTGTCGGACTTTGGGGTTGCTGGTCGTTTCCGTTGGACGGCTTTCCCCTTGGGCGCTCGTTTCTTGAATTGGACGACGGGTGCGGGAGCTTCTGGTGCAGCTGATTCGGCTTCTGACATTGTGCTGGATGTGTGAGGAGTTAACTTGTGCTGGTTTGAGTTGGAAGGTTGTGTCAGGAGATGGGTGGCAATGGATGTAAACGAAGTATGAGGATACGGCGTGATGCTTACATAATCCAAAGAGGTCATCGATCATCGATTGTATTCGGGGATCTTGGCCATATGCATAGAGACCGAGTATATCTGAAGTGTCAGAAGCTATTTTTAGAAATACTTGATGTGTCCATACGTCTGTCTGAAGAGAAGCTCCAAGAAGACTGGCGAGATGCGAAGGCGGTCACAGCCGTCAGAATGGGGAGAACATGTGGCCTTCACCGTCATACCGAACTTTCGTTCGACCAGTCCTCTCCACAACACAGTGCGCCCTATCCGAGATTCCAATCTCCGCACAGTCGAGAGGTCACTTGAATTCTAATATTATCTGATTGCTCGAGTCCCCATCCCTTAGACCTGTGCCTCTCAGCTATTCCTTCCCAGTCGAAATCCCCTCATACTTCCGTACGCTTTCGAGCGATAGCTTCCTGAAAGATGGTACACTCCCCAGGCAGTTCGCTCTACTTCGCAAGTGGCGATGGCGCCAAAAATATGTTCCAGCTTTCTAATCGTCGGCATCTAGAATTCACTCTTCAACTCTGCGCTCAAGCAGTCATCGGCGATCCGCCGTGATCTGGACACCTTCTCCCAGTCTCCTGCGACGTCATCTGCGGCTTTGCAAGGTATGTTTACCCATCATTCGGCTACAATTTCTCTAAAGGTATCTATGACGATGAAGACTGACCTTGACGAACAGGGCAAATCGCCGCTTCCCTCGCATCTCTCTCCCGCACCATTGACGACTACTCAGCGCTATCCAAGAAAGAATTGATTCCGGAAAAGCAGCAGAAGGCCTTTGAAAGAGTGAAAAACTTCCGTTCGGAGCTGTCCGAATATCGACACAATTTTGACCAACTCCGCAAAGAGCGAGAAGAAGCGGTAAGTCCCCGACCCTTCTCTGGCCATCTTGTACTCATTTGGAGAATAGCAATCGGTCTCCAACCGGAATGAATTATTCGGACGACGCCCCCATCACACTGCAACCCCGGAGAACCCTTACGCACAACCCTCGCAACCGACCTCCGCCTTCGGACCGTCATCGCGGGGAGGCCTCAGTTTCGGCGCCTCCCCCGCCGACTACACCCGGGAGACGCACGCGCTTCGAGAACAGTCATTCATGGCCAACACGAACACACAGCTGGATGAGTTCCTTGATCGGGGACGAGCGGTCCTGGCCGATCTCGGACAACAGCGCGAGATTCTGAAAGGCACACAGCGGCGGTTGTACAGCGTTGCCAACACGTTGGGGGTAAGCGGCGAAACGATTCGCAAGGTGGAGCGACGGGCAAAGCAGGACAAGTGGATTTTTTGGGCTGGGGTGGTGATTTTCTTCCTCTTCTGTTGGGCGGTGCTACACTTTTTGCGATAGACGATGGGTAGATGGGATTGTCAAGGTTACGCGGTGTATTACTGTTTTCTTTCTTTCTTTCTTTTTTTTTTTTTTTTCTTCTCTCTTTCTGTGTGATTTCTTGTGGATATTTTGCGAGCGGAGGCGTTCGGATGACATAGCGATATGAGGATTGCTTGTTTCTTGTTGTTTTGGCCGGGTGCATGTGAGGGGCGTACTTCTCGGAGGGTACATGAGAGGTACCCAGTGACGGGCTGGTGAGAGGTGGGCCCCCGAGGTCCTCCGGAGGTACTCCCAGTACTGTGTAGTTGAACTCGATCCATAAGCGCCATCGGGAGAGGGGGCGAAGTGGATGGGGATGAATCGATGTGATAGACGCAACGCACATGGTTGAAGTGTTTTCCCGATCAATCCATATCATCGTTCTGTACGTGGTCAGTTGTAGATTGTAGTGTCTGAGGATGTACGGAGGAAGTGTGGAGTGCGTGGGTGGATCGGGAATCGGAGCGAATTAGCCGCTGGCCGAAACGAGCGGCTTTCCTGCTCACCGGCTCGCCTTTTCTCTCCCTCTTTTCCTCTCGCCTTCCTCTTCTCTTCTCTTCTTCTTCTTCCCCCCATCTCCATCCCCAATTGTTTCTCCCCCCTTATCTTATCCATCTCGGATCTGATTCCTCTCCCATCCGTCACCATGTTCGCCGCTCGTCAGTCCTTCAACGTCTTCCAGAAGCGTACCTTCTCCGCCTCTGCCCGTCAGGTGTGTTTCTTCTCGGCTCTTGTCCAGCTCATACCTCGGAGCTGCCGTCTCCACGGAATGACCGCAATTCCCTCCACCGGACTCGTCACTGACCGTCGCGTTCTGCTGCTCCCTACAGGCCTCTAAGGTCACCGTTCTCGGTGCCGGCGGTGGCATTGGCCAGCCTCTCTCCCTGCTCCTCAAGCTTAACCCCCGTGTCACCGACCTCGCGCTCTACGACATCCGCGGTGGTCCCGGTATGATTGTGGTGACCCATCGATCGGAATGGAAACCATACTGACGCGCCTGACTGCTAGGTGTCGCTGCCGATCTGAGCCACATCAACACCAACAGCACCGTCACTGGCTTCAACCCCGATGCCTCCGGTCTTCAGGATGCCCTCAAGGGCTCCGAGATCGTCCTGATCCCTGCCGGTGTTCCTCGCAAGCCCGGCATGACCCGTGACGGTATGCACCATCCACCCGATTTCTTCCTCTCCGCTCCGGTGGGGGAAGTATCGATCCCCTACCATCGTCACTCTCGGCTAAATTCTTTCAGACCTCTTCAACACCAACGCCTCCATCGTCCGTGACCTTGCCAAGGCTGCTGCCAAGGCTTCCCCCGAGGCCAACATCCTCGTCATCTCTAACCCCGTATGATTCCTTCCCATCACGATGGCTCTCCCCGATTTTCTAAAATTAACCATCGTCTAGGTTAACTCCACCGTTCCCATCGTCTCCGAGGTCTTCAAGGCCGCCGGTGTCTACAACCCCAAGCGCCTCTTCGGTGTCACCACCCTTGATGTGGTCCGTGCCTCGCGCTTCATCTCCCAGGTCCAGAAGACCGATCCTGCCCAGGAGGCTGTCCCCGTCGTCGGTGGCCACTCCGGTGTGACCATTGTCCCCCTCCTCTCGCAGTCCAACCACCCCAGCATTGCCGGTGAGACCCGCGATGCTCTCGTCAACCGCATCCAGTTCGGTGGTGATGAGGTCGTCAAGGCCAAGGACGGTGCTGGCTCTGCCACCCTCTCCATGGCCATGGCCGGTGCCCGCTTCGCTGAGTCCCTCCTTAAGGCCGCTCAGGGCGAGAAGGGCGTCATCGAGCCCACCTTTGTCGACTCCCCTCTCTACAAGGACCAGGGTGTTGACTTCTTCGCCTCCCGCGTCGAGCTTGGCCCCAACGGTGCCGAGAAGATCCTCCCCGTCGGTGAGGTCAACGAGTACGAGCAGAAGCTCCTCGATGCCTGCCTCGTCGACCTCAAGAAGAACATCAGCAAGGGTATTGAGTTCGTCAAAGCCAACCCTTAAATGTAATGCCCCACCCGCAGTGAAACGGGACGCCTCGGCGACTCCTCAATTCCTCCCTGTATAACAGTCCCTTGTGTATTTTGTGTGTCATTTGGCCAACTATCTCTCTACCGAATCCCTCTTCCCCACCAACGCCTAAATTTCCCTCCTACTTCTTGTCAGATTCCAATCCGCATCGACTTGTATATCCGAAGGAATGCCGCCGCAAGTGTCTCGGAGTATGAATGAGTTCCATCCCGGGCTCGATAGAAACGTCATGGGAAGGTAGATGATGTGTATGTTCCTGTGACTAAAAAAGATTTAATATATTGATTCCCCATACCCGTGCCCACTGTTTCGGTCTCCAGGGCAGCGCGCTTGCCATCCGGGAAGAATTGTAGAAAGTTTTTGGAATCCGACGGGAAGACCCAACGTGTTGGAGGAAGCACAAAAAGTCAATTCAGGAAATTACCGAGGTATAATCCTTATCGTATCGATCGTATCATCATCAGAAAAAGACCATCACTGTATCAAACGGACCGAACCGGTCATGTAAAATCCATTTCCATCCACCCACCCACCCAATCAGCCAGCCAGCCACCCATCCATCCATCCCGGAAAACACCGCAACGCATCAAGACGTAACAAGAGCGGGGAGAAAGAAAGTCAATCGAGTACAACACAGGAAAGAAGCCCAAATATGCACAAGTCAAATATGAGAGGCGAGAGACGTGACAAAACAAAACGGAAGGGATGTGTACGAGGACCCAACAATAGCAGATAAGGGTCTAGTCTAGGTGTAGCTGCGCATGGCGTCGAGGTAACCCGTGCCTCCGCGGAGGTCGTGGTCGAAGGTCTCGGCGACTTCGAGGACACGTTTAATATGTTCCATGGAGAGCAGGGATCGTTCGTTGACCGCGAGGGCTTGCGCGGTGCGGACGGAGTTTTTGATCTGTGGAGAATGTGTTAGAGGGGATGTTTCTGTATGAAAGGGGGATGTGTTTACCTGTCGTCCGTTGAGGTTATGACGTGCCAGCAAATCAAAGTCCTTTTCCGTGAAGACGGCGGTGTTGACGCCTTCTTTAGCTTGGACTCGTTCAAGGAACATTTTCCAGACGCTCCGCTTCGCCTTGGTGGTGAGTTCGCCGTACCGTAGGGCGACGTGGATACGGGATTGGAAAGCGTCGTCAAAGGTCTCGACGCGGTTGGTGGTGAGGAACAGGATGCCCTGGAAGTATTCGAGGAGACGAAGGAAAATGCTGACCAGGGCATTGCGGTGGATGTCCTGGATAGTGCGCTTCTCGAGGAAGATATCTGCCTCGTCGAGGAGCAGCACGGCACCCCAGGAGTGAGCAATGTCCAGGATCTTGTTAAGCTCGGCTTCGAGAGTGCGCGAGTCGGTGCCAAGCTCACCGGCGCTGACCATGTAGAGAGGACGCTTGAGCAGTTCAGCGATACCTTCGGCCGTCAGCGTCTTGCCGGTGCCCGGAGGGCCGTGGAGCACGGCAACCAGGCCTTTGCCCTTGCCCTGGATCACGTCGTCGATGTTTTGGGCGGCGCAGAAGGTGTGCGATTCGACGAGAGCCTTGACGATGGACTTCTGGTTGTCGGGAAGGACCAGCGAGTCAAAGGCGTCCTCGTTCCATTCAATCTCGCTGATGCCAGAAATGCTGAACTCGAGCCACAGCTTCTCACTGAAAGCAAAGCCGAGCACGACGGGACTGGCGATGAGTAGCTCCTCTTCGCCAAAGTCCCGTTGCGAGGGGTCTTCGACCTCGTCTATGTCCTCCTTCTGGATCTCATTGCCATTCTCGTCTAGCTCCACTTCGACGACATGGGGCTTGCCTTCCTTGTCCCGAATGACCTTGTACCGCACACGCGGGGCGTCGGAGTCGCGCCGATGGTGGTTATATTCGTCCGAGTCAGAGCCTGACATGGGGCAGCAGCAGTCATCGCTGCCCTCGTTGTCAGAGTCGTCGAGGAAATCAGGGTCTTTCGGGCGGACGGTACTAATGGGGTAGTTCGGGTTGATGCGGCGGTGGATGGCCGGGTCGATCATGACCCGGCCGTTGATATTGACCTTGATGACGGAGCGCTTTTTCTTGTAGAAGGCCATGCCCTTGTGGAAGCGGTAGTTCATGCCCCGCAGGGCGACGAATTTCTTGCCCCGCTCGATCAGCTTGGCCTTGATCTCTTCGGACTCGCGGTGGTTCTTGAGTGGGTAGCAGCTGAGACTGGTGATCTTGCGGGCGCCTTTAAAGCTTTCGACTTCAGCAGCCATTGTCCCCATGCCAAAAGCCTTGCCATCGTATTCCAGATAACGACCCTCGATACTGTACCATTGGCCCTTCATGAAGGACGACTCCTTGGTGGCATACTCGATCTTGAAGGCGCGCGGTTCGTCTTGATTCCCGTAGGTGGGGGAGTAGGCGATGGTGTTGGGTTTGAACAGGGCCCAGAGCAGATCGAAGGTGATCATGTTGGCGTCGAGGAGCGGATACAGGGTCTTTTTCGTCTCAGCATAGTCCGTGTCTAGGTACTTGATGAGGATCTTGAGATGGGTGGCCTTCAGACCGGCGAGCTTCCGAGCTTTTCTCTTTTTCTCGGACTTGGCCTGTTGCTTCAGCTCCTTCATGTACTGGCGGGTCTCTTCAAGGTAGAGGAAGAGCATG
This sequence comes from Aspergillus olivimuriae, assembly GCA_003719415.1. Taxonomy (NCBI): domain Eukaryota; kingdom Fungi; phylum Ascomycota; class Eurotiomycetes; order Eurotiales; family Aspergillaceae; genus Aspergillus; species Aspergillus olivimuriae. Next base: position 10,889 of record RHLO01001437.1, read on the forward strand.
TTGGGGTCGACGACGGCAGTTTCCTGGACCAGACTGACGCCCTTGACGCCGTCCATGACCTTAGCCAGGGCATCGCGCAGTAGCTTGCTCTTGATGTCCACCACGGTCTCCGTATACTTGTTGTCCCAGTCGAACTTGCGGCGCACGGTGAAGAGGTACTGATCCCATTCATTGGCGCTGGGATCGTCGACCGTCTCGGTCAGCTTAAAGTTATGGATGGTGTTATCCCACACTGTTGAAGCAGAGCCACGGCTGTCAGCATGATGATCAGAGACACGGGATGCGCACGGGGTTCACACGCACATTGATCCACACGCTTGAAAGCCATCTTGGAGGCGGCTCTCTTCTTGCTCTTCGATTTGTGGCTGTCCTCGGAGCCCCGCTTGCCCCGCTGCTTATTCCGACGACTGGCGGTCTTCCGGCGCAAAGCTCGGCGGGCTCGACGGAGATCGGCGTCATCGGAATCATTGTCCGTCTCGCCAACCTCCCCCTCCTCTTGAGTCTCCTCGGAGGAATCGTCCCGGGCCCGAGCTTTCTTGGCTTTGCGGATCTTGAGCTTCTGAATTAGCTTTTTCAAGGCCTTCTCGTCCATGGACGCATCCCCGTCGGAGGTGTCCGAATCGGAGGTCGTCTCCTCGTCGCGACCCGAGCGAGATGACCTCTTCTTGCGGCTGGACCGGGGGTTCTTCTTCGATTTGGCCTTGGTCCGTTTGCGACGGTGTTTGCGCGACTCCTGCTCGGAATCGGAGCTGGTGGAGGAGTCATCCTGGTCAGCGGCGGAGTCGCGGTCGTCGGAGGAGTCATCGCTGGAGGAGTCCTCGCTGTTGCTGCTGGGGGTGACAATGGAGGCGGCCTTGCGGGATTTCTTCTTCCGCTGGGCGGGATCCGTGTCTTTGGCCGGGTGTTTCTTGCAGGGAGACTTGGGCGGAGCCGAGTCGGTGACGGCGACGGGCGATTTGGGATCGGGCTTGGCGGGGGTGGCCGCGTTGTCGACGACGGGGTCGGCGTCGTGCTTGGGGTCAGTGGCCGGGGGATCGGCCACGGGGGTTGGGGTGGTGGAGG
>RHLO01001439.1:0-39074 GCA_003719415.1 Aspergillus olivimuriae
GAGAGAGAGAAGAGAGAAGGAGAAAGGAAGAGGAGTCGGAGAGAGAGAGTCAGTGAGTGAGGTGAGGGAAAGCAGCAGATACGGTATGGTAAGTGACGAGCCCAGATGACGGGAGCGGGAGGGTCAGTGACGCAGCCCCGGTGACTCGACCGCCCCTGGTCAGCCCAGCGCCACCACGATGATGGGGCACGAGAGCGATGGACGGACACGAGAAGGGCCGCTCGCTCATTCAGCTCAATCGCAGCTCACAGGCGATGCATCGGTCGTTCCTTGCTTTCTCCTGGGGGCGCCCATCCATCTCCTCCCGATTCCGGGGTACTACCAACATGCGACAGCGGATCGTTCTTATCGCCGATCCACTGCGGCAGGCGGTGAGGGTAACAAGAATACCTCCAGCACGATCTTTGCCCGGGCATCGGGGCAGTGATAAGCCTGGAATGTCTGCCATGACGATCTGCCTCGACAACAGAATCACGATCCGGTCCTGTCGAGGCAAGGGCACCGCTCTGCAGGTCAACCGCTGGCCCAGGGCTGGGCTGGTACGATGTACATACATACGTCGACTCGGCACCAGGGACGATTCATCCTAGTCCGACTAGTCCAGGTCGACCACCGTGAAGGTACCTGAGTTGCGCGGTTGGTTACCGCTTGCGCCCGGTCGATCACCGCCAACCCACCTGCTGATAGGTAATGATTCATCACAGGGTCCTCCCCGTCCGACACGCCTCTGCGCTCTCTCGTGTCTTTGTTTGAACCAATGTTCCCGTCAGACGCTCCTCCTCGGCTCCGCCCTCCTCATTTGCCATGTTCGGCCCGGTCGCAATCATTCCAACCCTCCCCTCAAACGAAACCCCCCTCTCGCACGCGTCGGCGTAATGAGCGGTAAAACTAAAATGAAATCGGCTGACGCGCGACAGAAAGCATCGACCGCCTCCTGCAAAGGGCGGCTGAACGACGACTGGCCGCCTCACCTCGTCGGTCCTGCACCGGAGGTGGGGAAGCACGACGACGAACCCAGGTCCCCGTCCGAGTGGCCAGCGTCGACCATTGTCCTGAGCGGCTGGTTCCAGCGCTGTCGCGCGGCCCGATTCTTCTCCTGGACCGGATGGAGGGGCAGGATCCCCCCCGTTATGGCCTGCAGCTAACGACTGTATCTCCGACTGCCTGCAGCTATCGACGCGGGCGGACCAAATCTGCCCCCCCGGGCTGGTCCACCCTGGGTTTCCCCGGCGCGATTCGTCCCAGCGTCTTGGCTGCTTGGGAGTTGGGAGCCCTCGGCACTTCCAGGGGCACACCGGTTGGTCCACCGGGGCCACTCGATCGACTTGGACCGGGTTGTTTGGCGCCAGCTGGTGATGCAGCTGTGGATGCAGCGGGTGGTTTTCTGCGGTCTAGGTACCCTGGCGACTGAACACAGGATCACTAGGCATCAGGACGGGTGATCAGGCATACTTATTCCTGGCGACTGACTCACAAAGGAGGGTTCCTGGTCTGCTCATCCGGTCGCGCCGGTTGATGAACGCGATTCCCCGCTTTCCGTGGTGTTATCTTTGACATTCCAGGGGTCTACTCCGTAATCTAAGGCGATAACACAATTTGGGTGAGTTGACCACCACACGAGGGAGGACTTGGGGAGACCACCTGCAAGGCTTGATTGCTTGTGGGTTGATCTAATTCTCAGTCACGCACACCCACAACCGCTGAGGAAGCCACCGCGGCCTTTTCATGACTCATACGTGTCCCTGCGGTCTTTATAGGCATCCACTGAAAGGATTCGATGTCGTTGATCAAGTGTCTTCTCCACAATCCGTCAGCGTTGTGCGCCACACCCGGCCCAATAGGATCGATCCCCAGGCATACTCCCATTTCTGTCCACCGGGATTTGAGGCTCTTCCAGAAGTACCCGCGTTACGGGGTACTCACACAAGATGACCCCACGAAATGCATGACACGATTGATAAGAGAGAGATTCAAGGATCGAACCGTGCACATTCGGAGATATTGATCACGGTTCCTGCCTCTTCACCCCCAGCGTATGACAGTATGGATCCTTTTTCTCTCGGCCTTCTGAGTAGACATTCGCTTTCTGAAACGCCAGTGTGACTAAAATGGTCTTCTTGGTCTATTTCATTTGTACATCCCCTTTAGAATATGTCTATTACATGTGTGCCCTGCCGCATAATCGTGAGCTCTTTCGGTGATCATTGGAGCGCCATTAACTACCAAGGAAAAGGGTCCTGTGCACTAGGGTCTGACCCAGGACTCACCTAAAAGACAGGAGCAGAGCCATAAGAACTCAATTGATCAATTCGCAGCTGATCCACCAAGTAACGATGGATGTCTTAGGGCAAGAAAAAACAGAACACTAACTACAAAAGCCGCCATGATCAAGGCCAGAACACAGCCTTTCCAGTTATGATACAGACTAAATAAGGTATTGAATGGGTCCACGGGTCCACTGGGTCATCATACCCGTGGACCACGAAACAACAATGATCTTGTACCTGACTTGCCAGACAGACTGGATCATAGTGTTCAAATCAGCCAGCTCTGGTATTGGATTAGCTCAAGTACTCTACTATCTGCTTAGCTTCATAACAAGGTTCTCAGGGAATTGCAAAGGAAGCGAAAGATCTAGGGTCTAGTGATCGGCCCGAGGTTAACGATTGGAGAACATCACGGACTCCTATCGCCGGATATCGAGATTTTCTTGCTTCCAGATCGGAAATTTCTCCGTCCTTCGGGCTCCAATCGCACTGATAAAAAAACTTAGCATAGCCGATTCCATCTCCCCTGACAATAATGGAGGGGCAATTGTCACTGTCAATTCTATTCATCAATCTTCTGTCATGCTCAACTCATGTGTCTGAACAATTGTAGTCTTTCTTCTATCTCAGATCATTGCCATAATTGATCTTTGTTCAACGTCAACGTTTTTGCCCAATCCGGTCAGCTCAGACCGAGGTGTTTAACTTTGATATCAACCCAAGATTACAGTCAAATCCTAATTCCCATCATACCGCGGGTATCCTTCTGGACACTATGGGCAACGCCCAGGAAAAGGCGGACCCTATGTCTGGCCCTACGCCTCAACCTACATCTAACCCTATCGAGGATGAATTCGACCGCTTCTCGAGATATCGGAAAAGTGTCATGGTCATTGTGATGTCCTGGAATGGACTGCTATCACCGATCTCCAGCACATCGGTCCTCTCAGCAATTCCGAATGTCGCGGAAACATACAACACTTCAGGGTCGATCATCGGGCTCAGCAATGCCCTTTACATGGTCTTCATGGCCCTGAGTCCTTGCTTCTGGGGTCCCTGGTGTCAGGCCCTTGGTCGACGGCGGGTACATCTTCCCTCTGCTTTTCACAGCAAACTCATCCATCTAGCACACCTGACTCTGGCTTTCTCTCACGGTTCAACATCACACACTCAAATTGCAATGAATTATGCTAATGAATCCATTCGTAGTCCTGCCTCGCAAGCAGTTTGATTTTCCTCGCATCGTCCATTGGAACAGCCCTCAGCCCCAACCTCGCTGCCTTTATGATCTTCCGCATGCTGAGCGCCTTCTCCGGCACAGCCATCCTAGTCATCGGACCAGCAGTAATCAGAGATTTATACCGGCCTCTGGACCGCGCAACAGCCCTCGCATGGTTCTACACCGGGACCTTAGTCGGACCAACCATCGGGCCTCTCCTCGCCGGTGCCATCGTCACCTACACCACCTGGCGGGTGATCTTCTGGGTCCAGACAGGCATCTCCGGCCTGGCCCTGATTGCCACCTATATCCTCCTGTCTGAAACATCCACCGCCGCAACACCCAAGCCACTTGCCGGTCTCCCCCTCCCCGAGCAGATCATGACATTCGTGACGATGACGAACCCATGGCGCGTCATCCGCCCCTTCACGTCTCCAAGCCTGGTCATCACCGCCGTCGCGTCCGGATCTCTCGTGTGGAACCAATACGGTCTTCTCACGCCCATCCGCTACGTGCTAAACCCCCGCTACCATCTCGACTCGCCGCTCCAGTCCGGACTCCTGTATCTTGCCCCCGGCGTGGGATACATGGTGGGTACGCTCGGCGGAGGACGCTGGGCCGACTACGTCTCCCGACGATGGTACCAGAGACGGAGCAAGGTGTTTGTCGCCGAGGACCGGTTATACGCCGCCGTGCCGTTCTTGATGCTCGTGTTGCCGACGTGTATGTTGATCTATGGCTGGTCGGTGGAGAAGGCGTTTGGCGGGTTGGTAGTGCCCGTGGTTTTCATGTTCTTGCAGGGTATCGCGCAGCTGTTCTGTTATCCGTCTCTGAACACGTATTGTTTGGACGTCAGGCCGGAGCAGAGTGCGGAGCTCATCGCGGGGAACTTCTTCGTTCGGTATATCTTTGGGGCGGTTGCGTCGGCGGTTGCGATTCCGGCTGCGGAGTCCATCGGGGTGGGCTATTTTAGCACGATCTCTGCGGTCTTGTTGGCAGTGGGGGGTGCTGGGTTGCTTGCGGCGGCGTATTGGGGTCTCTCATGGCGAGAATCCAAGGCGGGTTCCTAGATGGCTCTGTGGGAGGTACCTTGGTAGGGTGAGACTGGTATATGATAATGAATAGACAAAAGTTCTTGTTTTCTGCGTGCGCTGGGATAAGTCTTGGTAGTTTGGGGATTATACGGGGACTTCTCAGCTTTACTTTCTTCCTGATCAGGGGAGTGTCACAATACTATAGAGCTGATACATCTGCAGTGTCAAATGTCGAGTTTAGTCTGAAGACTATGGACAGAAGCGAGTCCGAACCTCAACGACAGCAAGATGCCTCGCCTCTCCATCGAAAGCTCTAGCCAGAAGTCAACAGCCGACAAATCCCCTCCGCATCCCATTCTTCACTCCCGACTCCTTTCCGCACAATAAATAACCCATCTGGGTCATTCCGCTTCTTGATCGCCAACAGCTTCGGATAATTCCCGCCCCAGAAACTCGTCTCAAAATCCGGCTCATCTGCATCCGCTTCGTTCGCATAGGCTCCCATCCGCCCGGGTTCCAACGACCTCAACACCGGCACATCCTGCTGCGTGATCATTCGCGCCACGGCCATATCAGCGACGCAGACTTCCGGGTCAGCCCGTCGGAGCACACCGAGATGCAGCATTGTCTCGCGCCAGGCCGGGTTCAGAGCCGTGTCGAGATGCCGGTTTCGAGCTACCTGTCCGCCGCCGACGATGTAGCCGCCTATGTAATCGCCTGGTCGGATGGGCAGGCTGGCGATGGCGGCGGTGAGTTTGCGGGCGCTGTCTGCTTGTTCGAAGAAGCGGCGCGAGATGAGGCGTGATCCGACTCGGAAGAGACTTCCTGCGGGATCGTCGCCGGTGTATAGGGTTGTGTACATGGCTGAGGCGGTGGGGAATGTGCGAATGTCGAAAATGGGGACTGCACCGGTTGCGTTTTGGATTTCGGAGAGAAGGGGGCTGAGCAGAGTGGTGATGGAGGAGGAGTCGGTCTTGTTGAAGAAGTCGAGGGACAGTCGTGTGATAGACTCATTGGCGCCTTGGATGGTCGTTTGTGGGATCACCGTGTAGGAGCCGGATCCACCGGCGTCATTGAGTGGGACGACGTGACGGTTTATCGCTTCGAGGCCGGCCCAAAAGGTGGTGTTGTGAGCCGGTTGGATCAGGGTGGTTTCCGTATGTACTACCGGATAGTCAGGATAGGCACGGACTGTGGCACTGACGACGATGCCGAATGTACCGCCGCCGCCGCCGCGGAGCGCATAGAAGATGTCTTCGTTCATGTGAGCGTTGGCGATGATACGACGGCTCTATGAATGACGTTAGGGACAAGATTTAAGAAGATACTGGGAGATTCGGAGCGGGAGCTGTACGTCTGCGATAATGACCTCGAATTCGAGGGCATTATCACTGGCCATGCCATGCAACCAACCCATTAACGAGTGACCTCCACCCTGGGTATACCCTCCGGCTATACCGACCGTGTTGGCGGATCCGCCCACCACCATGGCATGGTGGGAGCCAAGATAGGCATACATTTCATGCAGCTGGACACCTGCACCAAACGTGGCTGCCCGTACCGGAGGAGGAGGAGAAATCGACTCTGGCACACGAGGGACAAAGTCGTCTACGATGGCCTTGTCACGGAGTTTACGCGTCGAGATCTGCAGCGAGCCGGGAGCTGTGGAGCGGCCGAGGAAATCATGGCCTGTATTCTTGACGACAAGCTTGAGGTTGCGCTGCACCGCAAACTGCACTGCGCGTTGGATGTGATCGGCCGACTCGACCTCCGCCGCGTATAGCGAGACGCGACCTTGTCCACAGGGCTCCGAGATGGGCGAGCCAACGAAGCATGTCTGATTTTTCTCAGGCCATGCTTCCCAGTTTTGGAACTGGACGGCACCTGCAAGATTGCGGTTAGAGACGGCTGTCTGGTTCCGGGTGGAAGAGGGATGCAAACCGGGTTGGCTGGCGCGGTAGCTGGAACGATTTGTGTTGGCCTGGACGATGGCACATTGAGCCTGGTCGTAGCCCGGAGTATGGCATGGATAGCCCAAGGGTTTAACGCCGATGAGATTCCCATCAATAGTTGTATTCAAGGCTTCCCAGTCCGCGTCACTGGGCCAACAGGGTTGATCCGGTTGACAGCGACAGCGAGGGGGAGAGGCACTAAAGCTGGCAGCGACCAGGAGGCTGGCGATGAGGAGGATTTCCTTCATGTTTGATGCCGTGCCGTGAATGCGAGTGCGCGGAGAAGAGAAGGTCACATCAGATGGAAGAATGCGAGAAAGTTTATATAGATGCGAAGATCCTAATCGGGAAAAAAGTGTCGGATAGTTGGAAACTTGGAAGGGCGGTCATAATTGGTCGGTCGTACGGAGGACATGGGAGGAATGCAGTCTTTATTGCTGGAAATTGCCGATAGTCTTTCGATATATGGCCAGTAATATCTTGCCTTAACGGCCCTGTCATTGGTTATGGAGTGAATGGGTGGCGCTGATGCCGTTTTATATACTCCGGAGTAGGTTGTCTGGGAGTATGTATACGAGAGCGGCTTATGGAGCAAAACTCTACGAACAACTCGATGCCAGCCCTTCTAGTTCTAGTCGGCGAGCAGTGCCACCCTGATGTTGCGCGACGGGGTGATAGTGCATGGATGGAATCAGACAAGCTTCACACGTCCTGACCGCATGCCTCCCTCCCCGAGGATGAGGGTCTTCAAATACCCTCTGATACTCCTTCTTTGCCGCTTCAACAGCACCTGGCACTGCATCCTGCACTGTGGGCTCAAGGTCATCCAGACTCCTCCCCGTCCACTTCCAATCACTTGCAGCCTGCACTCGAGTGTCGAACGCTGCTGACTGAATTCTTGACATGGCATTCTGGGCAGCTGTCTGAAGAACCTCCGGTTCAGCATCCTTGACTTTCTGGGCAGCCTTGGGCACTGGCTCTTTCACAACATCCAGTGCGTTGCCCCGTGCCCACTCTGGTGCTTGCTGCTTGATGGCCTGCGTTGCATTTCGCATTTCCGTCTGCATTACATTACCTCGTTGATCTGCCCTGCTGCTTCTTGGATTGCGTGTGTTGCTACCTCATTGGCCAGTGCCCTGATATCTGATCCCAAATTCGCAATCTTCTTCTGTGCGGGTCCTGTGCAGTGGTTTTGCATTCTGATCTAAAGCGCTGGATCTAACAGCATTTGCTCCCAACCAAAGTGATGTTTCACGACCATATCTCTTGCCCACGCAATTCTGTCTCTCGCCTCGTCCCCGGATGGAGAAACAATTGCTGCGTCGCATGTCCAACAAGCATTACGGATATGGGTTGCTGCCACAGGGGAAGCAAGCCACTTGCTCCATCTGTCGATGTCTGCTCAAGCGCTGTGCTTTTCCCCAGACAGAACCATGCTTGCTTCTTTCTCCTACCCTCGAATCCGGATTTGGGGACTCTGCCACAGGAAAACTCCTCGGTGAAAGGGCTAACATCCTTCGCAATGTGGATCATAGATTCTCTCGCATATGGTGGTCCCCGGACGGTCGGACCCTGCATTCCACGCTAGGCAGCATAGATCTGGAAGCTATCTTCTCTTCTTCCCTCAGTAGCAGGAGCACGGGGGCTCGGGCGGCATATGGAGATAATGATTGGGTGGTTCAGGGCATGGAGAAGGTCATCATGCTTCCGTTCGAGCACAGCGTTCACTGTGTGGTATGGACTGATGGCTAGCTGATCATGGGGAACAGGTCTGGGCGGCTCTCGGTTGTCCAAATGGGAGGGGTGAACACCAAAGTGACGGGTTCGGATGACTAGATACCACATATACCCTGCGGAGATCTATCTCGTGTGCCTAATTTGTACCTTTTCATGCACCTGGCTGTACGGTATACATCCCCATGCCGATGTCAGCGATATTGAGAATCACTATACCTCCCTTCCTAGTCATGCGATATACCCCACCGACCCGATGACTTACACCTCAAGTTCGTTTATTGGCTGTCTTGCTTGAGCATCCTTGTTCTCTCTCGGTCTTCACGAACCTCCCTTGACCCTGACATGCCTGCCTCGGTCCTGATCTATAGATGAGGATCACTCTGAGCCTCTCGTCCGGGGGCATGGAGGGACGCGGCCCTCCCGATTGGCTGGCCCAAACCTATGGGCCTGAGGTGTCCACTGCCGTCAAGTTCCCCTCATCGCCAAATTCCCCGTCTCGAACACACATTCATCTTCACCTTCCCATTCTCTCCCACCGGCTCTGAAACGCTGCCGCTGCATCCATCCGCGCGTCGCGTACGGCTTGCGAACCCCTTTCTGACCGATTCGACCCGCTCCTCTCCTCGACTCCCTAGTCTCGGACCTCGGAGATAGCCACCCGTCATCGCCACACATCACATTGCGCGAATCCCGCAACACACCGCGTCTCCCTCGTCTCGTCGCATCGCGCCCTGATCTGACCCCCCTTCGACGTAAACCCGATAAATCGACTTCGACCCAGCGACTGGTGACGCGTTATCTCAACCCTGGTCCCGATCCGGCCCTTCCTCTGTCAGAAGACTCTTGTCGCCCACGAAGGACTCTCCCCAGTGCGCCGGTGACGCCGACGCTCTGGTCCCGGGTTGATAAGAGATTCTGACATTATATACAGACGGGGCACATGAGTAGCAAGCTTTGGGAATTCTTCCTGCGCGATGACGTTGAGAGCTTCCAGCGGTTCCTGGCAACCGCCAGCTATACCGCTGGCGGTCAGCGAGCGTCGGGGCCGGGAGGTTCCTTCAGTTTCAAGATCGGAAGCCCCGGGACCATGCTAGGATCGTCTCCTGGTGGCCCTGTGACAAACAAGAAACTGACTGGAACCTCTCCGGGTACGACGACCCCCGACCGCAACAGCAGCGCTCGACCAGGCAAGACCGTGTCGCGGGAGGAATTGAACACCCGAGACCATCATGGTCGAACCCTCCTGCATAATGTGGCATCATCACCGAAGCCGACGGCTATCGACTTTGCAGTCGCTCTATTGGCGGTGCCATTCCTGGATATATATGCGCAGGATTGGGAAAGTGGCTGGACGGCTCTCCACCGAGCCTTATACGCAGGGAACGCCGCCGTGGCCCAGGCATTACTCGCAAGAGATGCCCGCAGCCCGACGGATTTTACCATCACGGGAAGCTTGACGCATCCAAGCGGAGGCTTGATCAAGATCAAGGATCGAGAAGGCTATAGCCCCTTCGATGTCTACGGGGCTACCATAACGGCCCGCGATATCAAGCGCATCACGATGCCAGTCACCGAGGGAATTCCGTCGTTGGAGGATCTGGAGAATTTGGATACTGATTCCATCGCATCTTCTGTGGCAGGTGACATGGATGAAGACGGTAATATCGCGAGGGGGGTTTTGAAACCGAGAACGAACCTCCTAGGCGATGAGGTCTTTACTTTTGGAAGCAATAAAAACCTGAACCTTGGGGTTGGTGATCAGAATGACCGCCAGTATCCAGAAAGAATATCAGTTCAGCGTCCGGATCACCTCTTGCAACGCTTTTACCGCGAGTATCAAGAACAGCGAGCCAGTGAGAGGGACTCATCTAATATAGGACCGGCCTTTATGTCAGATTTACCTGCCCTGATCAAGAACCGACCGGTCAGAATCCAGGACATTGCTATGTCCAAGCTTCACACCGCGGTCATCACGAATGACCCAGAATCGAACCTGTTCCTGTGCGGATTTGGCCCCGGAGGCCGTTTAGGCACCGGCGACGAGTCAACTCGGTTCGGGTTCGTTTGCATCGAAAGTGGTGGCCTTGCAAACAAGAGAGTCATTTCCGTAGCTTTGGGTCAAGACCACACCCTTGCCATCACCGAGTACGGGGAAATTTTCAGCTGGGGGAGCAACAAGTTTGGCCAACTGGGCTACAACCTTCCGAGGACCAACAACCGGGATGACGTGCCAGTTCAGACATCCCCCCGACAGATTTTCAACCCGTTCAAAAAGGAAACCATCCTGGGAGCCGCTGCATCAGGGATCCATTCCGTCGTTTTCAGTAGTTCTGGCCTCTACACGTTTGGTAAGAACGAGGGACAGCTTGGTATCGTGGACTCGGATGCACGGTCCCTCGAGGTCCAAACAACTCCTCGGCGGGTTGGCGCCTCGCTTTTCAGCGCCCCCATCCAAAGTGTCTCAGCGATTGACCAAGCTACGTCGATTCTACTGCAGAATCACGAAGTCTGGGTCTTTTCTCAGTACGGATACTCCAAGCTATCGTTCCCCCTGGAAGTTAGCTCTCGATTTATCCGGGATAGCTTCATGACAACTCGATACGACACTTCGTCCAACCGCATTGTCAAAGTGAAGTCTGGCGGAGATTCTATATGTGCACTCTCTAGCTTTGGGGAGGTTTTCACCGTGCAGGTCAACAGAATGGAGAATCCACCATCCCAGACCTCTACAACCAACCCGGTCAAAATACGTAATTCGCTGTCTCAGCCGGTTCGAGCGTGGTCCTTAAAGAAAGCTCATATGGCGGTTCGGGATGTTGATGTGGGACAGGATGGGTCGATAATCATATGCACCGCCTCAGGCTCTGCATGGTGCAAGGAGAAACGCCGCAAGTCGAAGGACAGTGCTAGCAAGGACTACAAATTCACTCGCATACCTGGGCTTACGCGAGTTGTGGGTGTCTGCAGCAATGCCTTTGGCGCATTTGCTGTGGCACAACGAGATTGCAATGTGACACGCGAACAGATTAACGTCATTTCGAGCACTCTGTGGAAAGACCTTTCACCGTTATCACCGTTTGATCCACTGGCATCAAGGACCATCGATGCCGCATCGGGAACAAACGAGGAACTGAACCTGGAGCCGGCCTTGGCTATCAAAATGGCTATCATGACAACATCGGACATTGAATCTTTGTTACAGCAGCTGCATCTCCAAGGGAACACCGAGACGGTCAAGGTCATGACCACACTTTCAGATATAGAATTACCAGTGCACGAATTCATTCTAAGCGGCCGAAGTCCTGTCCTCAGGAAAGCATTCCACGATCTGCGCCTTGCACACTCTGTCTCCATTGCAGACATTCTGAACATCGAGAAAGATGGCGACGGGCGTTCGAAGCTGGTTTTCCAGGGGTTCGACATCATGGCCGTTCTCAACGTCGTGTATTTCTTATACACAGATGCCGCCCTGGATGTGTGGCAGAACGTCAAGTATACACCCGAGAGCGCGTCGAGATATCGTCAGGTACGGTCTGAGGTGATGCGACTTGGCACATGTCTAGGCACGCCTACTTTAGAACGAGCTGCTCGTCTGATGATTGAGCCGGCAAAGACCCTCAAAGAAGATATGGCTCGTGCCATCATGGATCCAGCCTTCTTTGAAAGCGCAGATGTAATCATTGATCTGAGTGATGGTCAGATGAAAGTGCATAGCCAGGTGATTTGCCAGAGGTGTTCATTTTTCAACGCTCTCTTCTACGGGAGGTCTGGCGGTAAATGGCTTTCCTCACGGCGGACCGGGTCCAGTGGCATCATCAATGTTGATCTGAAGCATATTGACCGCCGTGTGTTTGACTTTGTCCTTCAGTATATCTACGCCGATACTGAAGATGAGCTTTTTGATGATGTCAGGACCAAAGACCTTGAAGATTTTATTGACCTTGTCCTCGATGTTGCGTTTGTCGCCAACGAGTTGATGATTGACCGACTGGCCCAAATATGCCAGAGAGTGCTTGGCCGGTTTGGTAAGCCGTGCGCCAAAGATCTCATTTACGACAAGAAATGCTGACCCATCATAGTTAACACACGAAATGTGTGCCACCTTCTCAATGCGATCGCTCCCTGTTCAGTGAGGGAATTTAAAGATGCCGCGCTGGAATATATCTGTTTGAACCTAGAAGATCTCCTCGCAAACGGGTACGTACCGAGGTATACTTCCACACAGATTTCGTTAACGTCCATACAGGCTTTTGGCAGAACTTGAAGACTACCTGCTTCCTGAGCTAGACTTAGTTTGCCATGAAAACCAGATGACTGGGTTCCCAGTATCTCGGGGGCGCAATACGGAAGAGTATGCTTTTGAGAAATACCCTGAACTTGCATCTCTTATCGAAGGCGACAAGCGGCGACGAATTGATTCCATGAAGCTTAAGACTCGTCTTGACCCGGCTGAGGGCCCAGACGGAAGACCCCGAGCGATGAATGCCGACAAGACGCCCGTTTCATCCGCGAAAAAGCCCAAAGCAGTGATGTCGACTGAAAGCCGAGCTTCTTCCTCCGAGGGCCTTGCTCTGCGGCCAAAGCAATCCACTGGAGACCTGATGTTTCAAATGGATGATGAATATTTGCTGTCCCCTAGTGAAGCAAAAGGGAAAGCTGCAGTTCGTGGAGGGCACCCATCCGACCTGAATGAAACTAAGCCCAACATCGACTCACCCGCGCTCGGGTCCAGGGCTGTTGAAGGGGCGTCATTTGGCGGGCGAAGTTACTCGGACCAGCAAATGTCCTCCCCTCAAGATACGCTCCTTGCAGCGTCGCCAACTGAAATGCGCGCTTCCGCTCGTCAGAAATCGGTAAACGGCTCTGCCTCTCCTGGTCAGACACAGGTCCCCTGGGGCTCATCGGTCGTGTCGGGTTCAAAGAAGAATCTACAAGACATCATGAGCGAGACATCGGACTCACGGGTCTCGAACCTGAGTCTCGGCATGTCGGCTGCGCGTCGTGAAAGCAGCAGTAACTTCACGCCGAAGATCTCGCAGAAGGAACGGAAGAAGATGCAACAGCAGCAGATGCAGGAGATGCTAGCTGCCCAGCAGAAAGCCAAAGAGACTCCCCAGAACCCTTGGAAGCTGCCAACTCCGAGCAAGCCAGCAGCAGCACCTTCTTCGAGCCCTTCCAACCCCGATCCAACGCCAGCAACTTCGAGGCCCAGTCCTCAGAAGCCTGCGATGACACTTCGACAAACCGTTGCTGGCACGCCGCCTCCACCTCCACCCCAGCAGAAGCCCTCCACGACGCCATTGCAAAACCAAACCCGCAAAAGCTCCGGTAGTACTCCGACCTCGAAACGGATACCCTCCACACCAGGCCTTCCATCAAGTAACAACTCCGCAGCACCGGCGTCCCCGTCCCCCAATCCATCGATCCAACGCTCAGTGCAGTCCATCCGACACATTCCGCGTCCAGAGCCCTACCAAACCAGCTTCCACACCCCATCACCCAACTCGCTCTCCCTGGCAACAATTCTCATGCAGCAACAGACTGAAAAAGATGAGATCCACGAAGCCGCCACGGCAAAACACAACCTGGAAGAAATCCAGCTCGAACAGGAGTTCCAAGCATGGTGGGACAAGGAGAGCCGTCGTGTCCAAGGTCTCCCCGAAACCGACGAAGCACCCACGCCCCAGCGGGGCGAACCGAAAGGAAAAGGCCGGGGAGGTCGTGGTGGTGGCGGACGACGCAACAAGCCCGCGTCCGGCCCGCAGCAGCCACAACAACAACAACAGCAGCAACAGCAGAATGACAACCCGCAGTCCCAGCCCCCCTCGCAACGCAAACGCCGCGGCAAGGGACCGCCGACTAATGCCCCGGGTATCTCAGCGTTATCTCAACACCTCCCACGGAACGGTCCCGAAACCCCGTCCAAATCGCAAGCACCACCACAGTCGACTCCCCGACGAGACCGACCATCGGTTGGACACCACGTCGAGAACAGGGGGCATCAGCCTCGTCGTGGCGGGGGTGGTCCGGCGCGGGGAAGAGGCAGAGGTTGATTGATCGCCATGAACCCTCTGTGTAGTCCGTCCTTTGGACATTATCTACTGTTCTTCTTTTGCGTCGTTTTCGTTTTGAAAAAACTTCCACTATTCATACATGTGATAGAATTTAGAGCGAAACTTGTGTATTAGAGTGTATCTTAATCCTATAGCTACGATATTCTACTCTCCTACTTGCTAATCCTTGGTCAAGATGAACGAAGACTACTCGACATGAAAGTCCGACTGACTCGGAAACCTTCCTTTCCCGTATTCCAACCGTTAGATCTGCATGCTAGCAGGATGCTCGACGCTGCAACCTCGATTCCGCTGCTCATTCTACCTTCGGGCCTTCCCGACGTCAACGCATTCTCTGTGCCGGATGACTGGAGCTAAATCATCAGAGTAGATAAGCTCAGGGGATTCACTCATATCATCCGCCCGTTAAAGGAGGGTTAAGGGGAAGAGGACAGAGTTTAGAGCGGCGTCGAAGTTGGGATTCATGTGTCATTACGATATTCGTCGTTGCTTGGGTACTTTTTTAAGGGCTTTTCGGGTCCGGCCTTGCAGGTCAACGTTTGATTCAACGGTAGGGTCGGTCAAAGGGTTATGAGTACATGTACTTGTGACGCCTAGAATAGACTAATATGGCCTTGATCAGCAAGAGGGGTACTTTGCAATCTTCCCGAGGGAATATCATTGAAAGGATGAAGCAGATATCAATCCGGAATTACATTAGTTGAAATAGGAATCTATGGCAAGGAACACATCCAATGACCCGGGAACAATCTGGATCCAAGAGTCAAAGCACTCGGCCAATCAATGGGAAAAGTAATCAAGCAGGCAAGCCCTTCCAGTACCAATACAACCCGCTGTGCGCGAACAAACGGAACTCAAGTGACTGCGTACGCTATACAACATGCATCCCGAACGCCGATCTGCTAAGTAAGACACAAAATTGGGGACAAAACAGGAAAACCAAGCGAGTGAGCGACGATGGAAGGGGTGGTTCGGATAAAGGGTAGTGGTAGCAAGAATAAGACGTATGGTATGCATTAAGTATGTACGGTGTAAGCGTATGAATGGCTATACAGATTAATCAGCCCGATGTCGCAACCTCGCGGCTCTCCCACATTCGTCGAATCATCATGGCGGACTCGTTCGCGGAGATGAGCGCAGCTGCGTCTAAATCTTCCTCGGTAGACGGGGGAGCAACTTCGTCGGAGGCGGAAAGGATACGCTGCGAGGGATGCTGGGATTTCGGTCGATGCGGCAGTTCGGTGCTGGTGGAGGATTCCTGGACGAGGTCATCGGGATCTTGGAGGTAGGACTGGGAGGCGGAAGGGTGGATGCTGGACTGCTTTCGACTGAGGAGCTGTCGGGTATCGGGGCTGGCACTGGTTCGGCGAGCAGTAGGGTTGTCCGCAGCGAGTTCGGTCAACGCTGGAGCGGATTGGATGGGCTTTCCGAGCGAGGACCCGGGTCGCTCCTGGGAGGCAACAGGCCGCTTGCCGTTCATTATCGTGTTGAGCCGCTGGAAGCTGTCGGCGGTCGGGGACTGGAATCGCCGGACGACTGTCAATTCCAAAGCGGTCTTCTCGTATGCCTTGCGGACTTGTTTAGTTTCCGTATCGTGACCTCCCGCACCGGGACGCGAAGTGCCATTCACGAGCGCTCTCCCAGCATCGAATGGGCCCGGGCCTGGCCGCGCCTGTGCGGCGATAAAGGTCGCATCCATAGCCGAGGGGGATCCGGTAGTCGATGTCCCATGACTATCCGGTGGAGAGGTATTCAGAGCGGCGGTGCGCTGCAGCCAGAGTTTTTGCTGGGTGCGGGAGTGTGGTTCGGCGCCAGCGGGTCGCGAGGGAGGCGACGCACGCGACTTTCGACTTGCCGAGGCGCGATTGGGAGAGGGAGGAGTCTGCGGATGATAGTGTGGTAGGAACGAGGACGGAGTGTTGGGATCGGAGTCGGTGCGGGAGGTGGATGGAAGACCTGTTTTGATAAACCGCGAGACACCACCTTCGATGGAGGACGACGTCGCGTGGGAAATACCAGGGGTGTTCGCCAGGGACATGTTGGAGGAGGACGTCGGCCGCCGGGGAGCATCGTGGTGGGACGCGGCGTTGATGTTGGTCAGCGAGGTCGTACGGGACATGGTATCCACCATCGTTGGTTCCGCCAGGGCGGAAATCGACGACATGGCGGGTGGTGCTTTGGCGGAGTGGGATGGACTCAGAAGACGGCTCGCGATATCGCTGTGGTCTTGGGCTCGTGTTGCGTACTGCGGATCGTCTGCTGGCAGCGGAGAGGGTGGGGGTCTGCCGATGTCGTCGGTATTCTTGTCGCTCTGGTCGGAGTCGTGATCGTGGTCGCGAGATTGGTGGTCGTCCTGGTCCGAGTCGTTGTCGTCGTCCTCGGATCCGTGGTGTTGTCCGAAACCTTTGATGGTGGACTCAGGCAGACTGGTGGCGCGAGGGAACTGGGGGTACGGGCGCTTGACAAAGGTGAGGGGATCGACCAAGACGGCGGTATTGTTGTCGACACTCTCCTTGGACTGGGCGACGGAACTTCGCCTCGTACTTTCGGGCGACTGGGTGGTGTCTTCCCACTCGCCGTCGTCGTTGTCGTCGGAATCGCCGAGCTCGAAGCCGACGGTTTTCTTCTTCCCGCCGCTGGATTGGGGACGGTTGGTGACGAGAGCCTTTTTGCCGATGACGCCGGAACTGTTTTGTCGGAGAGCCGGGCTGGAATAGTTCTTCTTCATCGACGCGCTGGTGTGGTGCGAGAGCTCGGCATCGACGGCCCCATCCCAGCGAACGTGATGGCCGGCTCGCGGACTGGCAACGGGGGTGACGGGGGCGGACTTCTTGCGTTGGTGGTTGGGGCGCCCACCGGCGTCGGTGGAGATGGTCAGGGCGGAGAGATGGCGCTGGAGCTTCTGTAGATTCTTGCCGGAGGGGTTGCGGTGGTGAGCACGGTGATGATGGCCGCCGACGATATGGGGACGGTGATGGGGACGCTTGTGGTGGGAAGTGTTGGAGGACGTGTCGCTGAGGTCGGATTGGGTGGAGGAACGAGAGACGACGGCGTGGGAGGAGACGGCGCGACGGCCCAAAGCCGGGCGCTTGACGGGCGAGGCGGCGTTGGTGGGCATGGCTCAGACAGCAACGGCCCCCCCTGCTGCAGGCAAGGGAGATGATCGGGAGAATGGAAGAAGCAAATGCGCAGGCTGTGATTTGTGGGGGCGGCAATTGGCGGTGGCTGTGGCCGGAGGATTGGGCGTTACACTGCAGGTGATGAGAAGGGGAGCGGAGAGAATCTGAAGGGGGAGAGAAGAAGAGAGGAAGAGAGGAAGAGAGAGATAGAGAGAGAGAGAGGGAGGGAGAGAGAGAGAAAGAGAAAGAAAGAGGTGAGAGGAGGAACGAGAGGAGGTGTGGAGAGAGAGAACGTGAAAGAGAGAGAAAGAGAAAGAGACAGATGATGAAGATGATGACTGAGAATGAATCTAGAATCCGGGTGTACGGTTTGTATGGTATGGTACGGTACGGTATGCACCCGCATGCAGCCGCACGTGACCCTCTACCGTGCCATCCATCCGCCGTCCACTGTCAACACTTCGCCCGTCACATAACCACTGGCCCGACTCGCTAGAAACACCGTCGACCCCTTGAAATCCTCCGGCGTACCCCATCGCCCAGCCGGGATCCGGTCCAGAATGCTCTTCGACCGGTCCGCATCCTGCATCAACACCGCAGTCATGTCCGTCGCCACATATCCCGGCGCAATCGCATTGACATTGACGCCCTGAGACGACCACTCATTGGAGAGCGCTTTGGTCAATTGCGCGACACCGCCCTTGGCCGCTGCATACGCCGGCACATTCAGTCCCCCCTGGAAGGAGACCAGAGATGCGACGTTGATGATGTTCCCGCGGTGTCCGTGGGCGTCGGGGGTGCGTTGGAGCATGTAAGCGCCTACGTCACGGCTGAGGGTAAACACGCTGGAGAGGTTCACTTGGAGGACCTATCTCAAGCAGACTAATATGAGTTTGTGACTCAACCGACCAGAGTCGCTGGATTCATTGAGGGGGAGATACCTCGTCCCAATCCTCGTTGGGAAAGGCTTCAGCCGGATGACGTCGCTGGATGCCCGCACAGTTCAAAAGGATGCTAATATCGTGTCCGTCCCGGAGCACCGTCGACACCATAGAAGAAACGGCTGGTCGAGACGAGAGATCGGCTGTGTAAATGGTTGCCTTCCGTCCGAGCGCCTCGATCTTCTGCTTCGTCTCTTGGTGGCTGGTATCTCTCTGTGGGGGGTGGTCAGTCCGGGCTCTGAATCCGATTTCCGTAGAGAAGTGACTCCTAGATGAACTGTCCTTACCTGCACGATAACCAGGTCTGCCCCCGCTTCGGCCATGCCGATGGCCATTTCCTGGCCAAGGCCGCGGGTGCCTCCGGTGACGAGGGCAGTTCTGCCGGCTAGAGAGAAGAGGTCCATGTTTGGCTGGTGGTATAGAGTGAGGACAAGTAATCTGGGAGGCACCCAGGCTGGGGATCGCTCGTGTATTTATATCTAGTAGATCTTGTCGGAGGATCACCCCCACGTCCCCGCATCAGTGGGATAGAAAAGTGCATTCCATGGCGTCGACGGGGGCATTGACAAGTCTCTATCTCCACTGTCTGGCACACTCCTACCACTCGCGAATACTACCATCAGGTCCATAGAATTCCTTGCAAAGCCACGGCTCCGTATCCGCACTGATCTTCCGCACCAACTCCTCGTCAATCTCAATCCCCAAACCCGCGCCAGACGGGGCCTGCACGTATCCCTCCGCAATATCAAACACCGTTTTATCCACTAAATAACTATTCAGGTCGATATCCCCCGCTTCCACATTATAATGCATCCCCAACGACATCTCCTGGATGACAAAGTTCGGCGTCGAAAGCGCCACCTGAATCGACGCAGCCAACGCAATCGGTCCCAACGGACAATGCGGCGCAATAGCCACATCATACGATTCCGCCATCGTGGCAATCCGCTTCGTCTCCGAGATGCCACCCGCGTGCGCAATATCCGGCTGCAGGATGTCCACCGAGCTGTCCTCGAGGAAGCGTTTTGCGTCCCACCGCGTGTACAGCCGCTCCCCGAACGCAATAGGAATGGTGGTCAAACCGGAGAGTTGTTTGAGCGCTTCCGGATGCTCGCAGAGGAGCGGCTCCTCGATGAACAATGGTCGGTACGGCTCTAATGCCTTGACCAGTTGCTTCGCCATGGGCTTGTGGAGGCGGCCGTGGAAATCGAGTCCGGCGTCGAGGCCGAGCGCTTTCACCTGTTTGAGTCGCTCCACGCAGGAGTCCAGAACGGCGGGGGAATCGAGCCAGTTGACGTCGTCGGTGGCGTTCATCTTGATACATTTGAGCCCTTGGGCGATGCGCGCCTTGCTACACGGGTGTTAGCTTGTCCCTAGTGGTCTTGTGGTGTAGGTAACAGTATCAGAATGGCATACGCAGCGGCTTCAACATCACTTGGACGATCACCTCCAATCCATGCATACACCTGCACCTTCTGTCGCACCTTGCCTCCGAGGAGTTGGTAAACCGGGACCCCCAGATTACGTCCCTTCAGATCCCACAGGGCGATATCGATACCAGACAGGGCCGACATAAACACCGGGCCACCGCGGTAGAACCCGAGTCGCCAGATCGTCTGCCAGATGTGTTCGATGTCACTTTATCTGTTAGTGTACACTCAGATGTAAAGATGACAGTTAGTCAACATACTCAGCTTCATAGCCGATTATTCGCGCAATGATCTCGTTCAATGCGCCCTCCACAGCCTGAGTGTGTCCCTCTAGGGTCCCCTCTCCCCAGCCAAAGCGACCGTGGTCATCAGTGACCTTGACAAAAAGCCACCGGGGCTTCACGCGGAAGTACTCGATGGACTTGATCTTCGCCATGATGGTCAATAGTGTACAAACAGATGACAGAGCTGCATGTGCATGTGTTCTCTCATAATATGCCAAACCCTCGCGCATTTATATCTCCCTCTCGTGACATACTCCTGTCTGTCTGGGTTCCTCGTGTCCCCCGCGTTGGATCGGCAAACCTCCCAAGTAGCGAGAGAAGAAGTCCAACCCCCACGCGGAGGAGATGCTACGATTCGTGGAGAAACCCAGTCAATCATCGGATATCAGATCCTGGTCGAAGGAGTTGGCGAGCGTTAATTCCCAAGCGGTGGATATCTGGACTGCGGGACGTGCGTCGGATATATTTCCTAGCGTCGTCGGACTGCCATCCATAATTCCATCGGAAGTATACAACGCAGAAGGCATCCTTCAACACCATATCCATGACCCTACACCTCATAGCTACCATTCCATCCATCAATCTACCTTCCCGTACCCTTCGCCCTCGTATACATACCGGAAATCCAAGTTCTCCTTGCCCGTCAAATCGCTCAAGGCCGTCCGATATAATCCCACTGCCTCGGCTCCCAATCCAGGAGGCGTTGTATTCATCCGGTGAGGTAGTAGCAGATGAGTCGGCCAACTTTTGAGTCGGCGGGGAGGTAGCAGAGACCGAAGGAGCCGGCGATGAAAGGGAGGAGGAAGGGGATGGTGACATGATAGCGATTTTGGCGGGAAATGGTCGTTGATCCAGATGCTAAAGAGGATCATAAGGGCGATGAAGGCGCCGTAGGGAATTTGCATGACGGTAGTGACCGTTTTTCGTCAGCACTTCTATCATATCCTCCATCCACTCCCGTGGGAATGAACCCAAACAGAGAAGAGGGCATAAGTCTAAAGTAGATTTGTGTGGGTTGTCAACAGCCTGAGCTGGTGCTGGAGCTGGCTCTTCCCCGGTCATCTTGACGTTTGTTGATGAGATAGTATCCGCTGGTGGCGAGTGGAGGTGGCGTACCTTTCTGAGAAGAGGGCGTTATCATTGCTGCTCCATTGTGTACATTGCGATGGTTAGGACATGCTTACGTAGTGTCGGTGATCTGCATGGATACTTGATTGCTCTAGGGATCCTTTCGAGGGAGTGGGGTGGGAAGCTTCATGGGGAAGTGGGTATTTCTCCGGATTGTCGAGATGGGCAGCGGAGGGTTGAGTCTCGATGGGGGAGGGACGTACGTGGGATGGAATGCGTGGGGGGCTTTATCCTTACATGGATGCTAACTCTCAGTTGTCTAGGTACTGTCTATTAGATGAAGATGTCTGGTGGTGTGGAGGTAGAAAATAGAAAAGTCCAGGACTCCGCATCTGTGAGGGAGGGTATACCTGTCTTTCATGTAGATAAAATTCTAAGTGAGGGACTACAGTTTTACCCAAGGTCGTTTGTATGTAGGTATTGTAGACCACCAATGCTATTTGAAGATCTCAAGATAGTAGTAAGAGAACCAAATGGATTCAATTGTCATACCATCTACAACGACGCTCTCAATCGCACATCCACAGCCCTCACCAACGCATAAATCGTATCCAACACCGGCGTCTGCATACCAAACTCCTTAGCCTTCCTCGCCGGAAACCCCAAAATGACATCCACCTCCATCGGCCGCGAATTCTTACAATCCGTCTGCATGCTACTTCCAATTCCCGGCAGCGCATTGATCTTGTCCATCAACTCGTCAACAAGTGTGTATTCAAGCGCCACACCACATCGTCGTCCCACATCAATCACCTCGCGCATGAGCCGATGCGTCAACGGCGTAGCATCGACACTTGAATGCAGCCAACTCTGGGTATCCAGCATCGTCAACGTGGTGAGTGGATTCCACGCCGCGTTCCAGACGACCTTCTCCCATCGCTGGCGCTGCATGTCCTCGAGGACTTGGAACTTGGTCTTCCCGTGTGCGAGGCAGGCGGCGAATGTATCGAGACGGGACTTTTCGAGGGATGAGTCCACCGCGGCGTTGGGGAATAGCCCGATCTGCATGTCTTCGGATTTGGTGTGTTGGACGATGCCGGGACTGGACTGTCGTGCGCCGACCCATGTCTTCGCAATTCTATCATTAGAAAGGGTTGGGATTGGAAGTAAAGGTGCTTACCACGCAGGTTATAATGGAGCAAAGCGGGAATTGATTGCGGAATGCTTCCTCGTTGCCTACGCCGTTCTGGATGATCACGATGGTGGTTTTGTCACTGATGGCGGGTGTGAGGCGCTTGGCTACTTCTTCTTGATCGATGGCTTTATGGGCGCAGACAACGTAGTCAAAGGGTGCGGTAACTTCGTCAGAGGATTTGACGACTGGTGCTTTTAGTGAATGAAGGGTGAGTACTAGGTCGATCTCTAGCCATACCATTGTGAGGGTAGAACCTGTGCTGTCCGTGGTTTTCGCTATCTAGAAAAATTCCCTGCATGAGAACATGGTTAGATGCTTTCATAAAGCTTCCGTTGTATTTACCTACATTCTTCTTGACTGATTCATAGTTTGACCGTGCCACTACCGTCAAGCGCACTCGGTCGTTGCGGCTCAAGATGAAGGCATAGAAGGAGCCAATGCTGTATACAGGTTAGCATGTCGACACAGGTCTTCATCAGGAACACTCACGCTCCCAGACCATAAAGAAGCACGTCAATCTGACCACTCATTTTTCTGGGGGTGTATGGTCGGTGCTACTGAGGTGTTCTGTAGCTGCTGGAGAATAAAAGGCCGTTACCCCCCATACAACATGCAGCTTACTGCGGGGTTCGGACGAAAGACCGAAGCTGATGAACGTGGGGGTCAAGAAGCTGATGGTTGAAACGAAACTCGACAATTTGCTTTCTTGTAATACAACTAGGATGTTTTGAGGGACTGTCATGGGTTAGCTGTCACAATTGCTCCCCTCAGTGGTTGGTGGTCTGGCATGGCTATAGCTTCACCGACCCCGTTACGTCCCTCTCCAACCGAGACGTATTGAGTAGATGGGGACCGAGCTTCTTTAATGTAGTCGCTCCCAGGAATACCATGTTCAGCTCGATCTCCTGCTTGAGGATGTCAGTCGCCCGGAGAACCCCCTGTTCTCCATACCCTGCTGCAAGACTGTATAACATCGGCCGTCCGAGACCAACAGCAGTCGCACCCAGCGCAATCGCCTTCAACACATCAGTGCCGCGTCGAATGCCCCCATCAATGTAGATTTCAATCGGGCTCTCGATGAGATGTGGGGCACATCGTCGAATTTCAAGAAGCGTCAGGAGAGGGGATTGAGCCCTGGGATGGTCAGCACATCAAACACAATAGATATACAGCGTTCAACGACGCAAACCACATACGTATCCTGTGAGCGTCCTCCATGATTAGACAATACAATCCCCTGCACGCCATGTTCGTACGCAAGGACTGCATCCTCGACGCATTGAACCCCCTTGATCACAATAGGCAGCCGGGTGATCCCACGCAACCAGTCGAGGATCTCCCAGTCGATATGAGGCGAGAGAAAACTGGCCATACTCTTCGCCACACCCTGTCCCTCACTCGACGAGTCATTCTGTGCCTAAACACATCCTATCCATCAGTACAGTCCCATAAATTCCCTCACAACCCCCTACACATACCTGAACCTGCAAATTCAATCGCTCATCCATCTCCCTCTTCCCAACCACCGGCGAATCCACCGTCAACCAAATCGCTCCAGCGCCAACTCCCTCCGCCCTCCGCACCGCCTCCTCCGACTTTCCAATATCCTTACTCACATACAATTGCTGAAACACCGGCTGATCAACCCTCACCCTCGCACCCATCACCCGCTCAATAGGATAACTCGACCCATGAGCCAACACATGTGCAAGCCCCCGCTTCCCCGCCGCAGCCACCAGCGCCAGCTCCCCATCCGGATGCGCCAATTTCGCAATCCCCGTCGCACTGATATACACCGAGAGAGACACGCGCCGTCCCAGGATAGACGTGGAGGTATCTACCGCGGGGATCTTGCGCAGAATGCGCGGCCGGAGAGTCACCTTCTGGAAGGCGCGGGCGCTTTCGCGTAGACTGATTTCGTCGTCTGCGCCGGAGGCATAGTATGCCCATGCGTGTGGGGGGAGGAACTTCTGTGCGACGCGCTCAAAGTCGTGGAGGTTGATCAGGGTGGACAACGAGGGTGGGTTCGTCGCGTCTGGGGATGGATCTTTGTCTGTGTTGGATTTGACAGGGAGAATAGGGAGGGAGCCTGGTTCAATGGAGCCACGCAGAGCGGTGGAGGGGAGGGCTTTTTTGAGGAGTTCCTTGTCGTGTACGGAGTCAAAGTCCACGGTTGCGTCTTTTCCGGCACAGCGGAGAATCACTTGTGGTCCTCCGGGGTGTGCGTCGAGGAACTCTATGGACGAGTGTTAGTAGGTGGTTGAGATTCTGGGAGTATATGCGGACCAGTGACATCGTAGACAGAGCCGTGGATGGCGACCCAGCAAGACTTTTTGGTATTGTGTTTCGCAATCTCATGGGGAGTCAGCGCCATGGTGAGCAGTTTGAGTAGATGGATTATGGACGATAGATAGCGTGGATGGGATGAGGCCAACTTCTCTTCCACAGTTACGAACTATGCGATTGGTTTACATTACCTGTACTATACTGACTGGAGATCTCCCCGGGCATGGAGATCAGCCGTGGGATAAAGCGTGGGGGTCAACGGAGCTGGCTTACACTTCGTCCTTGAGGATCCCGATGGAGAAATCTTCCCCGCATGCCGATTGACTATTGAACCACACTCCTTATACGGACTATACAGACTATACGGACTACAGACAACAGAGCATCGAGGGTCTTTCATTCACGCAGTAAAATCAATTTAGGAGCTTCCGAAAAATCTGGTATCATAATTGTGCAGAACGTAAAAAAAGCATGTGAAGAACACCGCTTCCACCCAACACACTACCTGGTTTTACAACTCGATAAGACTTTCCTCCACCGCGGGACGGGATGGTTGTGGTTCTTGCGATGGAGCCGATGGCGCAGATGCAATGGGCGAGACGTCGTGGGGCGGGTAACCTGCCGGCTGTCCAGGAGCAGCGTGGGCATACGGGGCTTGGTATGGTCCTGGTGGCGGAGCTTGCTGGAGATAGTATGCCTGCGTGGGCGGTTCTGTGGGCGGACGTTGGTGAGCTGGGACTGCGGAGTGCATGCCTTGAGGATCGGAAAGCTGCATGTATGCGGACGAGGGCGGCTGCTCGGTCGACATAGACCTCTCTGGAGGACTCTGCGGAGGTGCGCTGGGTGGGGCGCTGGGTTGGAACTGAGAGTCGCGTCGTGCAAATGGGGATGGCTGATAGGGTGTGTCTGTCTCGCTGTGAGGAGGAGGATATGCTTTGCTATCCTGCTCTGGCTGGCCAGGAGCCGCATGGAACTGTGTCGGGGCGCTGGGAACAGGATAGCCCGAAGGTTTGGAATGATAGGGCACAGCGGCAGACGATGGTGGGGGAGAAGCAATGTGCTGTGTGGATCCATTCCACGGGGGATTCTGCGACATAGGCTGGCTGGGTTGGTTATACATGGGACTCTGCATCCCTCTGGGTGCGGATGTCCTCATATGAGCCTCTGCGTCAGGCTGACGCTGTCCATACGGGCCACTAGGGGCCCGTGGATTCTCAGATGCAGCATTCCCGTAGTAGAAATTTTCAAGGCCGCCTTTTCCATCTGTGGCAGGAGGCATGGAAGGATATACGTTGGGGTATCCTGAGCCAGGCGGGTACCCCAAAGAATGCTGCGAATACGCACTGGAGAGACGCTCTTCCAGCATGCGATCGTAGTATCGAACCACGGTCGAAAGTTTCGCGTGAAGGTCCAAAAGGGTGTCTAGTCTCAGATTAGCGAAAACTCTGTATCCATTTCATGATTTTTTGACGTATCACATACCATGCTTGCTCATCGTTTCGCCGTAGCTTCGAGCCAACTTTGGACGAAGCGCTCCAATGCTCTCATACAACTCCTGGATTTGGGGCTCGCGGAGAATGGTGCCCGGCGGCTGATGTTGGAGCCGGTCCACTAAGGTGGAAAAAAGGTGAATGTTCTCAACTTCGACTGGGCTGAGTTCGTACGGGTTCTTAGGCAAGGCCGCCGGGGTTTGTGTTTCTTGAGTTGATGAGTCCGTGGTTGTGTTCTTCAAGGCGGCAGCATATTTCTGTTTATGCTCTTCCATATCTCGCAGAGACGCCTCAATTGCAGCTTTCAGGTCTGCATCTTCCTCTTCATCGGCTGATGATTGGCCAGGAGCTGGGGCTGGTGTCTGTGCCAGCTTCGTCTGTGGGACATACCCCGCCGAGCCTTTGTTCTCTGCTTCTTCCAAGCTCATTTGAAGAGCTCGCCGAAGATCGTCGTCAAAGCCTCCCTCGGCCCTGGCAGTTCTAGGTTCCATCGAGCTGGATTTGGAGATGGAATGATTCTTGAACGAGTGACGGTCGGAGAGCGCAGAAGACGGGGTTTGCTTTGAGGTCAGCTTGGCGAAACATCCATCATCGACGCGGACGGGCTGGAGGATCCCAAGATGAGGCAACGGCAGACTCCGGCTCGAACACTGTGCGTCGAAGACATTGCCACAATTGCGACAATGGTGCTTGCGGTTCATAAAACTGAAAGCTGTGCGACAGCGCATGCAAACGTCAGAGTCAATCCACTCTGGAGGCTGCGAAGGAAGACAACGTTAGCGAAAAGGGACAACAGCACGGCTGGGATGGCACATACCGCGCTACTTTCCAGCATACTTCCGCTGATCTGGGTTTTCGGTGGGAAACGAAATCCTTCCTCTTGAAGCCGCTGATATGTTTGTCCCACGTAACCCAAGTCCATTCGGCCCTGAGCGGCCATAGCCCAGTCCTGAATCAACTCCAACATTTTCTCCTTGACTTCGGTGTTGAGCTGGTACCCCTCGGTCTTGAGGAGGGAGACCAGGTTATCCATGAATTCCCGCGAGGCGATTTCGGCGAGGAAATGTGTTCCACCATTTTTTACGCAGGTATCTGTCAGCTGGACCGGGGAGGGTCGATCAGTATCTGAGACGCTCCATCGAAGGGGCTGGGTGCGGGGAAGCGAAGACTCACCTTCAACGTCGCCAGCTGGATATTAGGGTTTTTGTTCTCGAGTCGACGCTTCAACGATCTCATCGCCTCCTTTGGCTGGACACTCTTTGATCGTATGAGATCGGAAATTTCGAGGTTGAGGGCAATGTCCTCCCTAGCCGGTGTCAGTCTATGTTAGCATGCGGTTCCGTGACGACTGAGCCTTGCGATTGGAGGTGCCGTCGAAGAACCCGGAGGCTGCAGGAAAACATTGGAATCATACAGAGAAGACGCAGTAGCTTTTTCAACCTGCTCGTCGAGCGGGGATGTCGATGTGAACCAGCCCGCCATGGTGAGGGCTGTGAGGATGAGCAGATACCGTTGATAGCCTGATAGAGGTGGGTTCCACGTTTGCTATGACGTTTGGTCGGCGACAGCAGGCGAAGCCGATGATGATCGCTGGTGGGGAGGAGGGACGACGGGGAGAAGACAATGCACACAGGACTAGCAGTATCAACACGCTGGAGAGATGCAAGATCCAGCGACGATGGCAGCGGAGAGGGGAACCTGGTTTGGAGAGAGAGCGTTCCAGGCAGATTCACTGCGTCGACAGCCTTCTGGTCGCTGGCCGGTAAGCTCCCGCTTTACGTAAGGCACATCGCGCACCACCATTGGGCCGCTACTGACTCAGCCTGCAGCCTGTGGCGTCATTCTGGAAGGCGGTGAGCACCATTGCATGGCATCGGGGGGTGAGGCACGCGGTGGGTACCTCACCGCCCGCCTTGGTTCTGCCAGCGCCCAGGTACCCTTATGGTACCCGTGTCTCTTCCCCAGACATTGGTCTGTTGTGACCACTCCTCCACCCCTCGCTCCATCTGCCCGCTCTCCATCTCCGAACCTCCGCTACCAACATCCGCACTCCCAACCTCCTAGCCTTCCCACCGGTCTTTCCGCCGCTGTCCATACTGTATCGTGCATATACGGTCGATGTCGTCCTAATTATACTCCGATCGCACTGGAGACTCTCTGCCGTCCTTTCTCCATCCTCGTGAAACATCTCCACCTGGAAGCTGGGGACAAATCTCGACGACTACCCCCAGTTCTTTGACAGCTCCTCGCCGGGACATGTGCTGAATCTCCCATCCAGAGCTGTTGTAGAATGTTCCCGGATACAGCGGCGTTACCCTCTCCTCCGGATTTTGCGCCCTGGGAAAACAAGAATCGTCACCCCGAGCCCCACGGCGGCGTCTACTCAGGCAGCAGGCAAAATGGCGGTCCAGCACTGTACCACGACAACAGCAAACCATCTCCGGTCGGGTCGCATCGTCCTCGTTTCCCAAATATCAAGGACCTCCAGGATCAGGCAGCGGCGTTAGACGTCAATGAGATATCCTCGGTATGGTCTTGGTGCCCTACTATGCTCACGTATGCTCTAGTGGCGCCGATCGCTAACAAGGCATGGTGCAGCTCAACGAACTGCTCAGTCAGGCGCAAGAAGCCATCGAACGAGCCAGAGAGTATGCCGACGCCGACCACCCGGATCGAGCCTATGTACAGTACCTTCGCGCCTCCGAGATAACTATCAACGTGATCCCCCACCATCCCGATTACCGTGCCACAGTCACCCAGAATCCGGCATGGTACAAACAGTTTGCAGATCTAATGATGGTACGCCCCCTAGCTACGTCATAAACCATGCGATGGAAGCCTTCTGGCACGGAGGGGTAGTTCATCGCTTAGCGCATGTCAGCTCACTGTCTTACTAGGCTGTACGAAGGAAGCAAGGGACAATGGACGATATTAAGCAACAGATTCTGGACGACAACCTGAAGAGCAATACTCAGCCGACGACCACACCGCGATCAACACCCTCGAGACCCGTCTCTGAAATTCTTCCTGCTGGGACAATACCAGGATTGGACCCAAGGGGTCGTCAAGATGGGCCAGGCGCCAGATCAATACGAATGCCTAGTCCTTCACAATTCCACGGATCTCCCAACAAGCAGACAAATCCCAGTCGCTATTCAACCCCCGTAGATGACTCGCTGGCCCAACGATTCGCAAAATTAAAGGCATCGCCTCCCAGTGACAGCCCAGTTCCGAACCCACTCGGCCACAATCCCCTCACGTCGATGCCCACGCAGGGTGAACGAACATCTTCCTCCATGTCCCCAGGGCTACCGAGCTCCAGTCTCAGTTCGCCTGCCCGTCGACCTATGGGCCCTCGCAGTATGGGATCGTCCACCAGCGTTCCTATGCTGCCTCCCAAGATCCCTCTCAACACCTCGCTGCCTCGGGCGCCAGATCCTACATATAGCCCAATTCATACTGTACCGTCTCAACCACCCTCGAACCCGCCTCGAACGTCAACAGAGAGTTCGCGGCCGGTCAACCCTCGGTATTCCTATCTCGCCAACACTCCTCGTGGCTCACCGCATGGGAGCCCTGTCCGCAACGGCTTTGATGACAATCCGTACCGATCCCGTACTCCGAACGGGGTCCATTCAATTAAAGAGCCTCACAGCAGTACGGCGGACCTCCCGCATAGCCACACGGTGACCGCCCACGACTTGCTGGAATACCTTCGCCGATACAATGTCCTTTTAGTCGATGTTCGTCCGCGAGACCAATTCGACCATGGACATGTTTATGCCAAATCCATCATTTGCATCGAGCCCGTGGCATTGAAGGAGAATGTCTCGGCAGAAGAACTTGAGGAACGTCTCGTGGTGTCACCCGAGCATGAACAGACGCTATTCGAAAGGCGGAATGAGTTCGACTTGATTGTGTACTATGACCAGGCCACGGATTCCGTCAGCTATCTCGCGGGCTCACCTGTGGGGACAACGGCGCCGCATCTGCGTGCCCTTCATGATACACTGTATGAGTTTAACGCGTATAAGCCTTTGAAAGATGGAAGACCTCCCGCCTTGCTCCTGGGTGGACTGGATGCTTGGATCGATTTACTCGGTCAGCAGTCGCTCGCTACATCATCGACTGCCGCTGTGATGGGCACCTTGCAGGGCAAACGCCCTGTCCTGCGGCCTGGGCGCCCGCTTGGTCGGGTGCCAACGATGGCTAGTGCGAATTCGAGCCTGGAAGTGCGGAAACGACGCCTTCGCGAATATCGACCCTTGAACCCCGATGAACTTACTGCTTGGATGGAAAAATCTCGCACGGAGGAGATCGATACCAGCACGTATATCGGCGATGGTGAGCTGACCGAGGAGCCGGACGACGCGACTGGAGAGGGCGAGGCTCCCCTCACGCCGTTTGTGCAGAATTATGAGGATTTCCTCCGTCGTTTCCCCGAGCCGCATGCTATTCAGCAATCGATGGTGGCACCTGTCGCTCGACCAGCAGCGCCGCCCGTTCCGAACTATGCGGCGCCGACGCCCGTTGCTCCGTCCCGGCCTCCCCCTGCCGTTCCCCGGCCCAGCTACAGTGGGGTGTCCGATGGTCGACAAATCCAGCCTACGCTAGAAAGACAGAATTCGGCCACCAAGACTGCTCTCTATACCCCGAGTTCCATGCTCAGTCGGCTGAAACTGCCCCGCACGGGATTGGCCAACTTTGGAGTCACTTGCTACATGAACTCGACTATTCAATGCTTGAACGCGACGGTCGTGTTAAGCAAGTTCTTCATTGACAATCGGTTCCGGTACTACGTGCAAAAGAATTGGAAGGGTTCGCAGGGCGTGATGCCCGGACTCTTTGCCAATCTGATCCGGTCTCTGTGGAAGAACGATGTGGAGGTCATCATGCCCACGTCGTTTCGGAATTTCTGCGGCCGACTGAACCAAGAATGGGCGATTGACCGGCAACAGGACGCCAAGGAGTTCTTTGACTTTGTAGTGGATTGCCTGCATGAGGACCTCAACATCAATTGGCAGCGGAATCCACTCCGGCCGCTGACGTTCAACGAAGAGATGCAGCGGGAACGCATGCCCGTTGCGAAAGTGTCCCGGATCGAATGGGACCGGTACTGCCACCGGGAGGAATCGTTCATCTCTTCCCTGTTCGCGGGGCAACACGCCAGTCGGCTCCGCTGTACGACATGCCAGCGCACGTCAACCACCTACGAGGCGTTCTACAGTATCAGCGTGGAAATTCCGCCGTCTGGGACGGGGGATATCTACCGCTGCCTCCAGAGCTACTGCCAAGAGGAGATGCTGCGCGGGGACGAGGTGTGGAAATGCCCGTACTGCAAGTGCGAGCGCGAGGCGACAAAGCAGATCATCATTACGCGGGCGCCGCAGATCCTGGTGGTGCATTTCAAGCGCTTCTCAGCGTCGAAGACCCAGAGTGCGCGGAAGATTCACACGCCGGTGGAGTTTCCGCTCCACGGGCTCCGGATGGATGACTTTGTGTTTTCGTCGGCGCCGCCAGCAGCGACGTCGGATGCTAACGGCGCGGGGCGACCGGATCTGATGTCGCCGACGGTGGCACCGTTCACATACGACGCGTACGGGGTGCTGCGCCATATCGGGTCGTCGATGGGGAGCGGACACTACATCTCGCTGGTTCGAGATGCGCAACGCCAATGCTGGCGTAAGTTCGATGATGACCGGGCGACCGACTTTAACCCACGAGATCTGCGACATAAGGATCGTCTGCAGAATGAGCAGGCGTATATTGTATTTTACGAACGGGTCCCCGCCAAGTAGGGTTCATTTCTCTTCGTTTCTTTTGGTTTCTTGGGGGAGCGTGCTATCATGTGTCACGACTTTTGCTTTGCTCTGGGGGTTGCAACTCTTGGGATTTGCGTCGAGCATGAGCGAGGCCTTTATTCTGTCCGCGAATTGAGCCGGGATCTGGTTGAGGCAGCGCGAGTGTCTGTATATAGAAAGCAAGCCCATCTCTGACGATGTCGCGCGTGGTGTGTTGTAGATCCGTGCTCCATCCCGACCACGGAAGTGCAGTGGATGGGAGCGAATACCGTTGAGAGAGAAGGATTCCGCAGTGGAGGCGGGGAACGACACCCCCGACTCGGGCACTGAATCCCGACGGCGCTTCCCGACCGTTCAGTGGTGCGATCCGCCCCGAGGTTACGGTTATCTGGACTGGAGCGCATGTCGGGAGTTGACTGCCTGGGAAGGCGGAACTGGCCTGAGGAACTTCCGTTCCATCAAAGTTCCAGCCTTGACTTAACCGACCTTGATACTATATACTCCGTACTGCTTTATGTTTTCAGGTGAATGACGGTTGGGGATGTGTCAATCAGGACCCTGCCATGATTTGCTAGCGGATGAGTCTGCGAGGTTCTCTGTAATTCCACGAGATAAGACGTGATTACCGTGCATATTCTATCCTTCAAGTACAGTAGTGAGCCTATGGTGATAGTGGCTGTCAGGGTCGGTGGAGTCGATCTGAATGATCGGGCGGAAGGGGTTCCGAGGGCGATCAGGTTCCCCCTTCGGTGACTCAGGTGCTCGTCAGAGATCATGAATTGAGAGGCGAGGGAGAGATACAGTGATCGACAGTGTTGGGGTTGTTGAGAGCATTATTGAATAGCGACCATCATGTGTCGCCGAGGAAGCAACATGTGTTGAGGCTGGCCTGGGGGTTCAGGCAGCGACCAGCTGAGTCAGCGGCCGGGTCGGAATAAGCGGACGCTGATTGGTGCGGTCGTCGTCACCATCCCAATCAGGCAAATTGGGGGTGTCGTGGACATCCGGGCAGAACAGATACTTCCACGCAGGACAGAGGCCACCCGAAGAATCCAACCTGACGCACCATCAGACGGGGAGGCAGGGAACCCGGGTGCGCCAACCCCGCAGAACCAGACCGGCAAGGGGCGACAGGTAAGGTCGATGCTGAAGACCGGACGGAAGACATTCACGGCAAAGCCGACGGTCGAATCGGGCGTGGGCTTAGTCAGAGGGCCCCGTCCCTGGTCTTCTTCCTCTTCGGTTCTTCTTCTCTCCCCGTGTCCCCGTCGATCCCCTCATTTTTCCCTCCTCTCGTCTCTGTCTACGTCGGTTCTCTTCTCCCTCTCCATCATCCCATCGTCCCATCCTCCCCCCAGGTGAGTGTCCTTCCCGACCCCCATTGATGCCCGTCCGCCCCCAACTAACCCGCTCGCCCGTCTGCTAGGTGAGTTTCTGTCAGCGCATGTTTTCCTCTTGCTGGCCTTTTCGCATCCCTCTGGCCCTCGCCCTGCCACCCTCCCACGGCTCTTCAGTCGGTCCGCTTCCGAATCGCCAGTCTCACCGGCTATTCTCCCTGGGGTCCTCTTCTTCTGCCTTCTCTTCCTCGTCTCAATCCCCCGAGAGAGAGCAATCATCCGCCATCACCCAAAGTAGACATCCATAAATAAATAACCCAGACTAATCACCGCCGCTCCAGTTCTCCAGCGAACCCACCCATCCGTCACAATGGCCACCAAGGAATTCACCCTCGCGCAAATCGCCGAGCACAACACCAAGAAGGACCTCTACCTGATCGTCCACGATAAGGTCTACGACTGCTCCTCCTTCGTCGACGAGCACCCGTACGTACTCCACTCTCCTACCGCAAACCACCCCAACTAACGTCTCTCAGCGGTGGTGAGGAAGTCCTCCTCGACGTCGGTGGCCAGGACAGCACCGAGGCCTTCGAAGATGTCGGTCACTCCGACGAGGCCCGTGAGATCCTCGACGGTCTCTTCGTCGGCAACGTCAAGCGTCTGGTACACATCCCCGCCCGATTTCACCAGCGGCGACGGTCTCAAACTAACTCTCTGATCAGCCCGGTGACCCTGCTCCCCCCGCCGCCGACCACGGTGCCTCCAAGTCCACCTCCAGCTCCAGCGGCCCCTCCGGTCTGGGCGTCGGCCTCTACTCCGTCCTCCTGGTCGGTGGTGTGATCGCCTATGGTGCCTACCAGTACCTCCAGAACACCTCTGAGTCTCAGTAAACCCGCAGCAACGAGAGAAAGAAAACACCTGAAACTATAAAACATGACCAACGAGGATAACGAACACTTCCCACACGCCTATCCATTCAACAAGGGAAGCGACACAAAAACAAGACGCATGGCCTAAGCCGTCATGCCGTGGTTTTTCTTTTCTGTTTCGAGCCGTTTTCTTTTTATTTTTTTCCCCCACCGTATTTCTTTTTATTCACTCCGTTCCCCTTTTTTTCTAATTTCTGATCTGCCGTTTTCAACTACCGTCTGATGTATCCATTTCGACCCGTTTCGTTCAGCATAAAGAGTTGTTGGTGATATCCACTGCAAGAGATTTAGCTATTCATGACCTATCTTGGACTGCACTTGGCGTGCAATGCAATTTCAGAGAGAAAGAGAAGATTGTCTGTGATCCTTACCTGTCTGTCCATCGGTCGCATACAGTTGTGACGAGGGCGTGTAGTTATCTGTCGGTTTGCTTGTTTGAATCTCACGTCCCAGCGCTCCTCCCATAGTATGACCGACGCAATAGACTTGTTTGCCTTCCGAGACATATATTATCTCCTTGTATCTCTCGACTGCACTACGATGTCCACGACATGGCAATCCTTTTGGTCGATTTGGTATCAACTATGTCCACACATTCAATCGATATACACAGCAATTCAAATGACAGAGTCGAGAGAAGCAACGGTCTGCCACATCAACCCCACTCAACAACAGACTGCCCACAGGTTATAACAATCAATGCATCCAATGCAAGAGAAGGAAGACAACAAGTGGCCATGGTAGAAAACTAAACAATATATGTAACATTCTTTTGCTGGACAATAAGTTAAGACAAAAGGAGAAGTGAATATTCCTATTTTTGGTTGTGTTTCGTTTCCGATAGAGTCGATGATCCTGGCCATCAATCATTCCACACAGGTGGCAGTTTTCCCCCTTCAAGCATTCACTCACTTCGCCGACTTCATTTACTCACCACCTACTCCTCATACGGAGAAGTCTCACCGCGGAGAGCCCTCGAGTCCGGCACGAACAGCCTCCAGGATCAAATCACGCGCCGCGTCGAGCTTATCCTTGCTGCCCTTGATCTCAATGGCCTCGCCCTTGGCCTGATCCTTGGGGACATTGATGCGGCAGCCGGTTTGCTTGCGGATCGAGTTGATCTGGCTGCCACCCTGGCCGACGACGAAGCGGTAGGTCTTGGGATCCGGGAGGATCAGGTATCCCGTCGCAGACTGCTGGGACGCAGCAGCGATAGCCTTCTCCAGGGCAGCCTTAGCCTTGGTCACATTTTCCGTCGTACCGGCCAGCACCCAGGGAATTGTGGCGGGCTGGGAGGGGTCGCTGGGAGCAGGGGCGTTGTCGACCACCTTCCACGAGTGGACTTCGACGTCGTCGCCGGGCTCGTCGGTGATCAGGGGGAGAGAGGAAGAGCCGTTGACGGGGGCGGCGGCGCGGGAATCATCGGCGGCGGGGCGAGGGGGAACCTGCTGGCCGGCGTGGTCAACCGTCACTTGATAGTCGTTACGGAGACGGCGGAAGAACGAGCCGTTCTCGGAGATGACGTGGTGGAGGTGACGAGGGACGTCAATGGACTCGCCCTGTTGGTCCTTGAGCATGGCAAGAATGTGTTCCTTGGCCTCGCTGACGGCGTTGCTGGGACCCTTGAGCTTCACGTCGGTGCGGCCGGAGCCCTGCTTGGGGATGTCCAGAGTGACGTTGAACTGAGACTCGATGCCGCGACGGGTGTCACCGTTACGGCCGATCAGGAGCCGGTGCTGGACGGAGGGCACGTCCAGCGTGGCAACCACCTGGTCCTCGCGCTCCTTGACAAAGGCCTCAATGGCGGCGATGATGTTGTCAACCACGGGGCCGCTGCCCTCAAGTCGGATGGCGGAATCAGTGCTCTCCGGGCGAGGGAATCGGACCAGCCGGGAGGCGCTTCCATCGGTAGGGCCGCCAGCCTCGGCGACAATCTTGCGGATATTCGCACCTTTGCAATGGTCAGCGGGCTGATGATGAGAATAGGGACTTTCAGGTAGACTTACCACCACCGCCAATGAGAGACTTGTGGTACTTCTTATCCACCTCGATGGTCTTCGTAACAGTGGAATCAAACTCCTTCGAGCGCTGCAGCAGGATCTTCTTCGCCTCCTCCACCTCCTTCTTGGTACCCTTGATCGTGATCTCAACGCGGCCCGAAGCATCCGGAGCGTCATTGGCACCGGGCACATCGATCTGAGCGCCAGTGTCGGCGCGAAGCTTGTCCATTTCACGACCGCGCTGGCCGATCAAAGACGGGATCTGACTCTGAGCGACGGACACCGAGGCGGAGAAAGAGTGGTCAATGACCCACTGGAGCAGGCTCAGGATCTCATCGCGGGCGGCATCAGCACCCTTGCTAGGACCCTTAACAATGACTTCATCGGCGCCCTGCTGTCCACGGTTGGGGCGAGAACCACCCGCCTCGCTGGAATTCTCCGCGATGGACTGGTCATCAGGGGTAGCGGTGGCGCGGGGGAACTGGACGCGGACGGTGTAACGATCCTGAAGACGGTTGACCTGGCTGCCCTTCTGACCGATGAGCTCACGGTGGTACTGAGCAGGGACCTTGAGCACATGGGTCGTCTCATCCTGCAGCTTCTTTCCAAGGTTGATGATGCGGGCCTTGCAAGCATCGGCCTTGGCCTTGGGTCCCTTCACCTCAACTTGGCCGTTCTCAACCTTGATATCGACATCGAACTCGTCGCGCAACTTGTTGATGTTCTCGCCGCGACGACCAATCAGGAAGTTGGCGTATTTCTGAGGGAAGTCAAACGACGTCGTGTATCCGCGCTCCAGGTCGTCCTTTTCTTGTTCGACAACAAATGCCTGCAGCTTGGAGACCAGCTCACCCACGTGGCCAGAGGGACCTCGCAAAGAGACCTCACATTCACCATTGCGTCCAGTAGCATCACCAACGATGGCACGGACGGGAATGTGGTCCTCGCCCTTGGCTTGTTGTTCACGGGCAATGAACTTCCGGGTTTTCTCCTGGTACTTGGCGGGAACACTGACAGACTTGGAAACGATATCGTTCTGATCACCAAGAGCACCCAGCAGATAATCCTGGGCTTCCTGAAGGGTCTTCTCGAAAGCCGCAACTTCCGCCGCCGAGGGACGCTGCCGAGGAACTTGGGAGTCGGAAGCAGTGGCAGAGGGCCCCTCATAGACAAGGACGACATCAGAGCTGTCCACGTCCTCCGGGATTAGGAGGTGGACACCATAGTCGCTCCGCAGCTTAGAAATGCTCCGGTTGCGCAGATAAGGGTGGAAGTAAGGGTCGACCGAGAAATGGCGAAGTCTCGCGGGGGGATGGGCCTGGACCAAGTTCATAATGTCGGACCGCGCACGGATGGTGTTCTTGCCATCGCGAGAGTAGACTTCCCAGGTGACCGGACCATCGACACTGGGGGGAAGCGCAATACGAGCGTCGTAAGCGCTCTCCAGGTCTCGGATGATCTGCCGCTGCGTGAGGTAACGAGTGAGGGCGCGCGCATGAGCGTGGGCTCCAGCAGGGGCATTGGGATGTTGGCGGGACAGATCAATGCTCGCCATCTGCATGCTGGTAGCTAGATCCATGGCCTTGTTGATACCATTTTCGATGCAGTCCAAGGGTCCCGTGATGGTCAGGAATTCACTGTCATCCGACGCCGGCGGCAGAACGATAGCACAACCCGTGTCAGCGAGGAACTCGTGCAACGCATCGCCATTGTCACCGAGAATGAACTGGTGCTGGCCACGGTTGATGGCCAGCTGGCGGAGGGTCAATTGACGCTGCAGATCCGCAGCAAGTCTCTCAATTTCAGCCCTGGCCTCCTGAGCGGCAGCCCGCTCACCGGAAATGTGAATGTGCTTCTCCGGGGTGGGCACGAACTGCACGTGTCCAGGCTCAGCCTCCTGGGGCGGAGGTTGGCTTTGCCAGGTATCGTAGCGAGGCACATGAACCTGCGCCTTGGTGCGCTCTTCAATGCCCTTCAGGTTTTCGTTGTGGGCACCAGCAATGAAGGGGAAGAACTCAGGGGGGATAGACCGCAGGCGGAAGCTCATGTTGGAAGCGCGTTCCTTGACAATCGCCTCAATCTCCCGACGAGCCATCTCAGCCGCAACCGCATCACCTTCGATAAGGACATCGATCGTGTCGCTATCGTCTTCATCCTGACCAGGAGCAGGGTCTTCGACGCGGGGAACCTGCACACGGGCGCCCGTTCGCTGTTGGATGTCCTGGACAACCGCACCCTGGCGGCCGATGATGTGGGGACGAGCGGAGGTGGGGATGGGAACACGAACAGATTGCTGCAAGATTGATTACCATGACTTGTCACAGAAGTTCGAATGTGGCAAACATACCTTGGATCCCACCTGCTGGGCGACCTCCTTGAGCGCCTGACGGACGGACTCCACGGATCCCTTACCCTCGAAGATGATCGATCCACCAGGACCTCCACGCATGTCGACATTGGCCTTCGATCGCCGGGAGATATCACGCAGGATGTCACGGAGGGGTTTCTTCAGCTGTCCTCGAGGAAGCATCTGGGAGGGTGCGAGTCTGAGCTGTTCCATATGCTTTCCAGGCAGGCTCATGATGCGGGGCACATCCGAGCCATAGCTACCGGAGGCTACATCCATAAGAGTCAGCGATGATTACATCCAATCCAATGCAAGCCGAATTGCCACGTACCAGGTTGCGCTCCGCTGGGGGTACCGTTAGCAACGGCGGCGGCGGCGGAAGGACCTTTAGCACCCCAGGCAGACGCAGTGGGAATCTTAGGCTTGGGGCCGCTTCCCAGGGCCGGGAAAAGCTCCTCCGACTGTACATCAAGCCCAGGAGACTTCTTCGGGGCGGGTTTTGGGACCGAAGGAGCGGGAGCGGGGGCTTCGGCGGGGGTCGGAGCCGGCGAGGGCACCTCGGGC
>RHLO01000144.1:0-53482 GCA_003719415.1 Aspergillus olivimuriae
GAGGCGCTTGGCACGGATATATCTAAAAGTCTCCCAGCCCTTCTTCATGTATGTCATCGCGGTGCTAGCAAGCGCAGTTTATTACAGTGAA
This sequence comes from Aspergillus olivimuriae, assembly GCA_003719415.1. Lineage (NCBI taxonomy): Eukaryota > Fungi > Ascomycota > Eurotiomycetes > Eurotiales > Aspergillaceae > Aspergillus > Aspergillus olivimuriae. The sequence continues at coordinate 92 of RHLO01000144.1, forward strand.
TCAGATGTGCGTTTAGAGGATTTATGCGAAAACATCCCAATTCTATTAGATCTTGCCAACATGCTGTCTCTGCTACACGCCCGTTTCGCTATGGCCGTCGTGATATATTTCCTGCTCGGAACTGGATCCGCAAGACGCCCACCCTTGCGATCGACTAGAGTATTTCCCCAGCTAGTAGGATCCCCATCTAGTACCTTCCCCACCGTCCGAGCTGTATAAATGGACTGACTGGCTCTAGGGGCTCGCATCATCGTCTCACCGATATTCTGTGTGCAACAAAAGCCTCACCGTCGCAAACTAGTTCATGGAGTGTGATATTTGACCTGGCTGACGCAAATCTTTCCATTGACTTCGCCTGTGATTTCAACGGCGTCGTCCCCATCGGCCACACTTCGGGAATAAACAGGTTTTGCTACCACTTGATGCCCATGATATCGGAATCTGAGGCCGGTAGGAAGCCAAGCCTCATATTATCAGCGACGGCTATGGATGGGACAATCTTTAGTCTCACACGAAGAGACTGCATAGATGTATTTGGGCAGCTGATTATTGGGATGGTGTTCTGCCCGGGAGCGGACAGCAGGAGTATGGGGGTAGTCGGTGTCGCCCAGCACGGGAATTTCTCTGTGACAGCTGATCGCAAGTGGCGTCCCGCATCAGTAGGGTTATAGTTCGTCTCAACCGATATGATGTTTGGAGGGCCATAGACATTTCCGAATAGCCTGAAGTCCCTACGGATGTCTTTGACCGTTCGATCGCTGCATTCAGCTGATTTGGCTATTTAAGAAGTGGTTAACGTATTCGGTAAGCGAGCGCCGCATGCAAGCGAGCACCGCACCTCCACCCGATTTCCATGACTAGGTGAGATTCAAGCGCCTTTTTACCAACCAACCAATTGCATTTCTATAGGAAACTAATTACTAGGCGGTTTAGGACATCTAACCCTAGTATGCCCCCGAATATGACAATTAGAACACTGCGGTGGCGCGCGTACGCGAGGCCTAACTGCAGGAAGCCCAGTATCCTGAGACCCTATATCTTGAGCTTCAAACACCTGATTCTCCTGTTGAAATCGCTCCTCGCCCTCTTGAATAGAAAGACCCTCTGGAGCAGTAAGCTGCTTAGTAGACTTCTTCTTCTTTTGAAGCTGCTTCTCATTTGCAGCTCGTAAATCACGGAGTTCTTGACGTACAAGAGCTGCCTCATTCAAGGCTAACTCACTGCATTTGATGATCTTGTCCAATCGTATCTCTAAGGAAGAGGTAGGGCTTTGTGAGCGTTCTCCCTGTCGTACACGCCTTTCAAGAAGCTTTCTTTTGACTGTAGATGCCTGCTTCTCGAGTTGTCTGGTGGTATAGGGTGTCTTTAGTACTGAGTTGGTTGACCGGCTGCCTGGTGGTGTAGGTGTTTTAAGCTGAATATTAAGCTGGCTAAGCACCCTCTCTGGGTTGTATGGAACTAGCCCAGTAGCAGAGAAACCACTGCAGATATTGCTAGTAGTATAGATCTCTGTACGCGCCTGAGGGAAAGCTTCAAGGAAGTCAAGCTTGTCAATATGATTAAACCCAAGGCGCATCTTAGTTTCCACTAAGCGTCCATATGCACGTTTCAAAGGTGAAAAGCAGCCAACATCCAGAGGTTGTAGTAGATGTGAAGAATGAGCAGGCATGCAGATAGGAATTATATCATTCTCACTGCATATCTTGTCGAACTGAGGTGTTAGATGGCTGCCATGGCCATCAAGAACCAGGAGACGATATTTCCCAGTTATACGACCGGTAGTTGCAGGAATAAAGAGGTTTTTAAGCCAGCGTAGGCTTATTTCATCACTAGTCCAGCCATTTGGACTAACTTCAATCCTCCAGTCGTGTGGTAGATCACTCTGATACCAGCCTTCTATATGGACCTTTCCCTTGAAGATAACACAGGGAGGAAGGGCCCAACCAGAGGCATTAATACACTCAATAGAAGTCACCCATTCCCGATTTCCTGGCTGTACAAGAGGTGTTCTACCATAGTAGTCTGCTCTAGTAATTACTCGAGCAGTAGCTACTAGGCCCATAGCAAAGCCAGTCTCGTCAAAGTTGTAGATATCTTCAGGTACAATCCCATGCTGCATTATAGTGATTTGTACACGATTAAACCACTCCTTTGTGATCTTTGGGTCTTCACATTGAGCTCTTCGATAGTCATATCGTCGAGAAAAGCATGTTTTCAATTCAATATGTCGTTGAACGAAGTTGTATACCCATTTCTCTCCAACAGATTGAAGGGGGGTAGTTTCACGGGCAGCAAGAAGAATATTGGCCATTTCTCGTACATGATATGGTCGGGGAGGTGCTCCACGTTGAATAAGCGATAGGATCTATCGTACAAGAGATTCCTCTTCATTTTGACTCAGTTTATGGGAGTTGGCGCGTGTTTCAAGACGTGTTGGGATACCACTAAGCCGTCGACGGAGGGTTCGCTCAGGGATATTATAAACACGCCCTGCCTCACGAATACTGCGGATTTCATGCTTTTGAATAGCAGATATTGCTAATAGAATCCTGCCTTCCTGCTCAGCTAGATTTCTAGAATTTTGACGCGCTTTTGGAGGCATGGTTGGTGGTTGAAGTAATTGAGGTTTTCGACAGGGGGCAAAACGCGTGAGGTGCGGCGCTCGCTTGCATGCGGCGCTCGCTTACCGAATACGTTAGCGTCTGGCTTTTGGTCATGCTATGACAAATGTGTCGCTCAGACTAAGTGACCTAAGCTCACATAGTCAGAGTCAAGAAACCTAATAACCAAGAACCTCGGTGAAGCGGTAGGGCCAGACAATCATCGCCTCGCGCTAGGCTTCATCAGGGTCACGAATCTGCGAGGACTTTCGGGACTTTCAGGTGAAAGCTGGCGTGGACCTTGAGAACGCCCACTGTCGGACGTACACTACCTGCGTGGCGATCTTCATGTTCCCAATTTCTTATAACAATCAAATGACCAAGCAGCATCCACTGCAACTTGCTACACAAGCAGGTTCTTTGACTTCGTGGCGAGCTGAGTCCCCACGACCCTTACCAGAAACGGATTAGTGTGTATTTGGACAAGCAAGAGAGACGGTGAAACAACTTCCTCTTTCGATGTTGACAGTGGACCGCATACTGGAGGGAAATGCTGCAATATACTCTTACTCACCCAGCTGATATATCTATTTTCCTGGGCGGAAAATCGCCCTCGGACGACAAGAGTTGGACACGCTTCAACTTCCGAGGATTGGATGTGAAACACTTGAAGTGCTTTCACGCTAGCCTACTGACCAAACTACTAGCCCAATAAGGATCCCTAGGAAACTGTCAGCCGAGAGGACATATACTGTAAGGTTCTGTGTATGGGCTCGAACGAGATACGGCATATGCGCATCAGGTCCTGTATTGATAGATCAGTGATAGTGCCCTTTCGGCTTAGCCGCCCGGCATTAATGAATTTTGTGTGTGTGTACCCATCCAGGCTGCGAAGACAGGCCCGGCCTTCTCTTCAGGTAGGTTAGGACCACAAGTCGCAGGTACCACGTACCGTGTAGTTGAATACTGCCACATACATTTGTCTCATCATTGTGATTAGATCCATCGTGTGGTAGTTATAACTAATACCGTTATACCGTATACGGAGCCATGCAGATGTCGTGTCAGGTGATATCACGTGTGCATGTAAGCCGGGGCCACGACCTCACCACCGACTAATCGCCCCCCTTAAAAGACGTCCTGTTCTCTGCGTTTTTCAAACCATCACCAGGCGTCCAGTGCATTACTCCCCGTATTAAGCTTCGTCCGCTCCTCGGAAGGAGACGTTTCCCCGAACACTCCTCTCTTCCGGATAATCATCATGTCGTCCAGGCGAAAAGGATCCCCTTCCGCGTTGTCTCCGGATTTATCGAGCGAATCCAACCCAGTCAACGACAACCTTCTGTCCCGGGGTTTGACGCTTTTGGCGATCAAAATACTTAAACGTATACGACCTCGAAAAGGAAGCGTTTTGATGCTAACTGACGGACTATGTGTTAAATACGGGCGCCGTGTGCATTTATCTGAAGCCTCAACAATGCGTTTCGTGTCGCTACACACATCGGTCCCAGTACCAAAAGTTTATTGTGCATTTACTCGATCTGGGCGGACCTACATCGTGATGGAAAGGATTAAAGGAAATATGATGGGCTGTAACTGGGGAAACCGAAGTGAGCAGTCAAAGGAGCGACTTCTTTCGCAGTTGGCCGAAAAAGTCCGCGAAATGCGAGACCTGCAACCTCCCAAAGGTATGGGGGTCGCTTCTGTCGACGGCGGGTCTCTATTTGACTGCCGTATCCCAGGCCGTTCCTTACGCTTTGGTCCCTTTGATACAGTCCAGGACTTCCATCGGCATTTACGCATGGGAATGGACTTTGATCCACGACTGGACCCTGAGGTTCAGGAACTTATCAAGCAACAGAGCCAGTCTTGGCGGCTGGCGTTTACGCATGGTGACCTTAGCAGTCTCAACATTCTTGTTCGCGGAGATAACATCGCTGGCATCATTGATTGGGAAACTGCGGGTTGGTATCCATCATACTGGGAATACACTGCTGCCCACCAGGTAAACCCACAAAACTCCTTCTGGGTTGATGAGATCGACAAATTTCTGCAAACAATGCCCGAAGAGCTCGCCATGGAACGAATTCGTCAGAAACACTTCGGGGATGTTTAGATAGCCCTGGTCTGTGCCTCATCTAATTGTCTCCTTCCGCTCCAGCATATCATATGTTGGAGCCTTGCTTGTATCAAAGTTGCCCTGGCCATCGAAGCGGTGCTGGTCTTTTTTCTGCTGACAATAACTCATCGCCTGGTTGCGTACCTTTTCCCACTCGACGACATTTGTGCCCAGAGCCTTACCGCTGGCTTCCAGCGCTTGCAACGCCTCTTTCACCCAAAAGACACAGTTCCAGCCTGGCTGGCCTTGTCGGACGGGGGTGTTCCGCAGAGTGTGGACTAGGCGTTGACCATCCTCTACCTTTCCAATCATGATACGAACAAGCAACATGCTTGTGGGAATGAGTGGAATCTCGCGCTCCTCGAAGAACCACTCCGAACCTCCCCCCAATTTTGGTCTCTCCTTTGCATGGTAACGGACACCCATGCCATCCGTCGTTTCAACTTTTGGCCCAACGATTAAGGCCCAGTGGTATCTGCAAGGGTATTTGAGTTTAGATCTACAGAACATAACGGTGGAGAAGTTCCGCATGAGGTACTCACGTGTCTTCCTTGCCTGGCATTGTAGGACTGCCTCCGCGGGCATATAGAGCAACATACAGACGATCTTTATTGGACGGCATTGTGCGGGCAACTCTTCACGGAAAACTGCTAGCTCGAGTGGTGATTGGACTGGTCACGGGCTCAGATGGTGGCTGACAGGAAAGGATTATTCTCTTCGACTTGTGCACGAGTGGGTTGTGAGGACCTTTATAACAATGGCCTGCCTGGCTTCCTAACTGTCGGCCTGGAGTTATAGCCGCTGTCTTGCGCGATGAGACATGACGTGTCTCGGGTTGAAGCGCAAATTTCAATAGGCGCTTCCGCTAAGAATAGAATCAAGTCATTGGGCGCTTAGATGCCTACCACGTCCAATGTGCGTTCGATGTGTGAACAGCAGTAGTGTTTGGAACACTCAATCAGGAGTCTTCAGTTCGCTTCGCGGTGTTGTTGCCGTCTGAATCGCTCGTCTCAACGAATCGTAGGCCGCGACTATTGTGGGAGATCCCTGCGCATTGATAGCTGCCTGTCCCACGGTCTACCGTCGATCCTCGAACCACACGCGTTAACCAGTGTGATGTCTACAGGGTTCATCACCACGGAATTACCACGTTCCATGGCACAAGCATATTGCAATAGTGTTTCGCGAGGGAGTAGTTGACTCACTGACTGTTTTGTGACACCGGGCCTGAATCCTAGTGGTCGTAGTGGCTATCGTCATTCCTGACTCGCAGAGAGAGGACAAGTCGCCGCCGACGAATGCAAAGCGGAGTTCTTCATACTCCATGTTCCCGTACATAGACCTTCAACGTATCTCGATCTGAATCCTAGATCTGTATATATGTAGTCTCCAAGGTGGTAAGTAGGGATGCAACCCCTAGCTTCCATATAGGGGCTCCAGACACGCTTTTGACCGTCCGACCCCACCGAGGCGCGACTATGGAATCGCACCAGGGGTACATTGCCTTGCACAGCCGCCCTACACACCCCCCCGGAACAATGCAAATTTATTTGTCAAATCCCTCAAAGCGGGGCCAATCCTATAACGGTTAGCACAGTACCTTTGTCTCGTTTTGAATTTTCCTTACATTTTTAGCCTGACTTTACGTGCGTGTTTTGAGACTCAGATCTCAGTGCAGAACACGTCAATATACATGCGTCGTCAGGCGCAGTCTACAATTGCATCTTGGAACCGTCAAGTTTTGGACAAAGGGCGCTTGAAAACCCCCCTATCTTAGCAGATCTATTCGACATTTCGTATGAACTTTTGGATCTTCTATACAACTTTTTCCATCACTCTAGACTCTCACTCTCACCCTGACGTTGACCTCAAGAGGGGGGTTTCAGTCCGGCGCGATTGCAGCATGCTTGCAACCAACCACCACCTGCCACGACGACGCCCTCTGTTGGTCACCCTGCCCGGGCTCCAGCATGCTAACTCAAACACCGCCGCTTCTCCCCTGAAAGCGTGTATCTAACCCTCCATCCTGCACCATGGCAGAACGATTCCACTGGGGACTCGACGGCCTGAACCTTTCATACTTTAGGGCCTATACTGCCCTATTGGCGCTACGAAATCAAGGGCAACAGGATCCGGAGTCGGCGCCCGAGCAATGCGACTTTACCGGGCTATCGAGCAACGACAGCGACGAGCAACGACAGCGAAGTGGATGAAGATGCGGTCACCACGATTGCCGCTAATATTTCTCCTTTTGATGAGGATAGACTTACGAGGAATTTTCTCGATCGTCTTGCGGAGCTTGTCTCCAATATTAAGAATGGAAAACATGTTGCCGCGTCGGTGCTCGTGGAGACGCAGGAAGGGTGCACGGTTTTTGTGGCGAATAACACTCTCTTCAAAGGGAAGGATAAAACATTCCTGAAGACCTTGGAGGAGTCATTGCGGGATGTCAGTCGTACTGAGAGTGCGTAGCCTTATGTCATTTGCGTTATTACTTAAAGCTAATTTTACTAAGCTTCGAGGTGAATGACGCGAAAATCAAGCTCTGGGAGAATCTCTTCCACCATTGCCGGCGTCGACTTCAGGATTGGAACAGTGCCGTCCGACGAAACCTGAAAGATCTGAAGACCAGTCGTGGATTTCCGCATCATAAAAACCTTCCTTGTATGGAACGGCTAAGGGCGGACTTGGAGCGTCTGGAACACATACTTGACCTGCGAGAGTTAGCGGAGAGAGATCGGCTGAGGCGCGTGGTGGATAAGTGCCATGATATCTGGAAGAGCTACCAAGAGGGTACCGCGGAGCTATTCTGTCTGGATTCCAAAGCTCGGAAATTGTGGACGAGTGTGGGCTTCGGCAGGCTCGCTATTGCATACAACGTACTTGTCCGCGCAGCGGAAAGACTTTCGCGGTTCCAGGAATTAAAAATCATCCCAATCCCCTTCAGAAATGCAGACACACAGTATCGGACGCTCTCGTTGGCCGACACTTTACAGTCACTCGGAATTGACTTCACCGATAGCGCAGTGAGAAAATTGTTTGGACAAAATTCAAGCAAAACCAGGCTCATGCATAAGTTCAGTAAAACTCTGCGTCGTCAGCCCCAGTTCCATGCCGAGGCACAGCTAGTGCTCTATCTGATGCAAACAAAAAAGATGGCCACATGCTCCCGGCTCAAGTACATTGGCCGCAGCAAGTATAGCTGTCTCCTGTCTTATAGGTTCTTGGCGGCCTGTGGAGGATATTTTACGCGCGGGTGCCATGGGAAAGTCTGGAGCCTGGACCATCCCAGAGATAGACGGCCTTGTCTCAGAACACATTGAGATGATCTTGTCATCCCTCACCGACATTCAAGAGGATGTGAAGAGTCGCATCCTGGATCCAAACCAAAGATTGTCCCACCTCAAGAGGGAATCAACGGTTGGTGGCTCTTCGATCGCAACGAGGACTAATTCTGTTGAAGAGCCGTACCTAGGGAGACTTATCACGGATCACTTGAATGAGCAAAGAAACGCTTATATCTTCAATTATATCAGGGGAATGTAAGCTGACCAGCTTGCTTTTGTCACGGGTATAACAGAGTGTTTGACCCCACATGCACAGATCTCAAAACAGGGGAGGAGAGGACGGCGGGGATCAAAAACTTTTGCGAACAAACAGCTCACCGCCCACACAGCATCAGAGAAGCCTCGAGCCGGAGGGGCACATCGGCGAATGCAGCGTGTGTGAGCGGGAAACCACTCGTCATTGTAGCATTTGCCAGCGAGACTGGTTCTGCTCTAAGCACTGCGAGGAGAACATGTCATCTCGACACCTAACGAAATGTTCCTCGGGGTCATTAACTACAGCAGATTATTTGCAGATGGCAGCAGTGGTGGAAGACCTCGTGCCTGACGACCCACAGACACTGGATGATTAGGCTTTTCCCGCTGTGAGACGTGGAACCAAAGATCTCACCTACTCGGCTTGTACACGGGCTTGCTGAATATGCTCGAGGTTAGTCCACAGCTCTTGACATCCGGCGCAGGGACAGGTTCCTTGTAAAGAATATTATTGCCACATTTGAATGATTGCCCCGTGAAAACTGTGGTGCTTATTTGCCGTGGTTCCTCAAAGACCACAATTTGCCGTTGAAATACACTGAACAACTGGATTTGCTGGAGTATCTTGAAGAGGCAAGGACCTACCTTACGCCAAGAGATCGGGAATTATACTTTGACGACATGCAGCCGGTCACGAAACGAAAGGCCTTTCTGGCGTTTGCATGTTTTCTCCGCCCTGCACTTCCCCACCCTGGTTGGATCGCGGAGGGTTCGGACCGGGACATTTGGTACGACCTAGGATTCGGTGTTTTTCGGGATGAGGATGAGGAAAACGCCCTAATAAAAGTGTACGGCGTCCTAGTTGGCGGGCGTAAGTCCCGCGTGGACTATTACAGGAGCCTGGGGATAGCAGTGGACCGTAGGCCTAGCCCTGCACCGGCATCTGGACTCTCCCATACACGCGGGTTTGAAGATTTCCAACTCGCCTACGAGTCTGGCACTTTGGTCAAACTGATGGATCGACAAGGGTTGAGGGAGAGTCGGTCCCAATTTAGGCACTTGGAAGCATTTCTCCGCGCCCCTTCGATCCTGAATCGGCCCAGCGTCTGGCGCTTACGGCAGCTCCTTATCCTGCAACACATGAACATGATGGTCTCCTCGAAGCAGCATCACATTACGGACTTGGTCCCTCCTGGTCAACTAATGCCAGATCTAGGCTTAGTCTGGTGGACCTGTATGACAAGATCTGGCGGCGGGGTGATCCGATGAACCTGCACAATGCTCGCCTCCAGGGCACGGTCCTGGATTATACGAAGGATGTCATTAAGGACATCGATCCTGGCCTAACCCCAATTTTACAATCGTTACCACGTACGTGATGGGCGGGCGCCGCTGGTTTGGGTTTCCGATTTTTGCGCCTTATATGTATGCTGCCTTTGGGTATAGCAATTGAGGCCGTGCATGTTTGTTCCGTAGGTTTCATCGAGACAGACTGCCATCACGTTAATCCTCACGTACCCGCAAAACGGTGAGTAGACGACCCATTCCAAGTGCCGCCACCACCTTTAAAAACTGATTCTCAGGTGCAGCTGCTTAACGGTGATAGATCACCAATACCATGACTCCGGCGCGGTGATAAGATTATCGGCAGACGCGTGCACTGAAATGAGCTTTGGTGTGACAACGGACACATTCCAAGCCACTCACGGATACGAGCATAAGAAGTACAACAGCAAACTTGATATCACTGTGGACCAAAAACATCCGGAGCTCAGAGTCCTGCTAAAATTGTAGGGAAATTTAAAAACGAGTCGTGGCTTGTCAAGTAATCTAGTTACTGTGCTAACCGTACAAGTATTGGCTCCAGCTTGAGGGTTTCGCAAATAAATTTGGGATTTCCTGGATGGGCAGGGCGGATGTGCCAGGCACTGTACTTCGAGCATCGTACTTTTCGATTTAACCGTGAACAAACAATCGCCACCCCAAACCGCATATATATCAGGTTCAAACCATGTCCCTTATGAAGTGAACTATCGGCTAACTCGGCGCGCCAAATTCCAACGCTAGCCCCACTCTTTATCCATCAATCACCCGTAATCCGGGCTCTCCAATCTCCTCTTTCTTGATCACCGAGTGGTTCCACTGACTTCATTTCTGCACTTGAAGTAAGCAGATGAACGTTTATGTATCAATTATAACGGCGATACCTTCAGTGGCAGTATAGAGTGTCTCCGAGGACTCCATATCTTCGAAGGGGTTCTCGTATACGGCCGTTGGAACAGTGCCCACCTCCTTCAATAATCAGATCTGCACGCACGGTCTCGAATAGACAACTTACTTCATGAGAATATCGTGGGAAAGTAGATTGAAGAATCCGTATCTCTTCGTGATGGTAACGAACGACGGTAATATGCACCATCACGAGGCCCAACCTCCTAGCTATCTTGGATAGAAGTCTTAGCATGACGTAACGAAGTGGCCGCACTTTGGACAACGCGTTTTCAGGGATACCGATCTGTATCGGGCTGGTACTTGCGTATAATTCTCCTTAAAGGGTCTGGGAAGCCACAGGAAGGTATGAAACACTTGTTTGTATAGTGGTAAATGAGAATATATCGTATGCAAAATGTTTAACATAATTCACTATGTTAGTTGTACTCTAATTTTGGCCTCGTGCAATCTAACATGTTCAACCAGGCAACCGGATTGTTGAACACGGGACAAATGAAGCGTGTGAAATATATCTATAATCACGAGTGGCTTGGGTTGGAATTTTTATCATAGGATCATCCTGCCGAAGGGACGGGCTTCGAAACCGTAGGGGTTCTCTGCAACTGACAGAGAAGAGCATTAACTGCAAAAATTTGCAGCGTTGGCAACCATTAAGGGCACTACAGTTTTAGGTCCCCTACAATCGATAGAAGAGTTGGTTGTAAAGTACAGTAGATACCATTCTATACGTCGTATTTCGGGTAGGAGGCCTGGGGGAATAGATAGTTAAAATGCGGACACAGCCAAATGCTGAGATAGCTTCAAAATCTATGCATGACACAGTATGTATTTGATCAGTGTAAACATCATTGTACTGCTGACTTGGACAACACTCTGGCGTTGCGCTGATACCAACACCACAACACATCGTCCGGACAGCGATTCACTAAAATCAGGCTCCGTTGGTAGGAGAACATATGTTCGTTCATCGTGTTTGAGAACTTAGTATGCTGAATTTACTCTTGCTAAGAGCAGGATTCGTTTTGATACCCGAACCCTCTCTCGATATCAATACTCTATGGAGCTCGCCCGTTAGTTTGATGTCACAAACCCCATGGGAAAAAGAAAACCTGTCTTCGACGACACAATGGGACGGCAGGAGCAGAAGTATCCAGGTACGATGGCCAAATCTGAAGGTTCAATTTTTAGACTGCGATCTTGATGGGTAGGCAGATCTCCCCAACCGGTGTAATCACTTCTCAGGCTCGGCCTCAAACGGTGGATCTGGTTCAGGGAAGCCGGCAACCCGCGCTGCAAGACCTCGATGAGACCAACATCAGTAGCCAAACAATTCGGTTTCCCCCCGATTTTGTTTCTACAGGCGCGGGAGGTAACGAAAGCAAAGAAATCACCGTCCAAACATTGTATCCACCGGTTCCCACCCTACCGGAAAGCAGTACTACAGTAAACCGACTACAAACTCCGTTTGAAGACATTAAGGAACCCGAAAGTCGAATATCAATTCCCTTACCGACCGACGGCAAGCAGGAAGGGATGCCGAGCCTTGAAAGCAACATATCAGGGGTGACATCAGGTCAATCAATCGATAGTACAGATGGAAATAACGGCGAGATAGCAACAAGACCACCACAGATCCTTCACGGATCTTCGACGGCTGACCTGGTGGCGTGGCTCTCACAACAGTCAGGGGCACTTACCATCACAACCGAATATCACCACCCTGCCGATCCAGATTCCTTGGTCACCCTTGTTACAAGCACTACGGCAGGCTCGCTAACACGTTTGCTGTCTGAAAGCATATTGGATCAAGATGGTGTTATCATACACAATCCAATGAGCTCACTACCACACGAGGTACCCATCGTTCCCGGATCTACTTTTGCGGCAGGCGAAAAATCCTTCGGCACTAGCTCGTCAGACCATGTACCTTCAACAACGTTCAATGATCTCCCAGGAGGACCTTACATAAGCACTTTTGGTACACTGCAACGGCTGGAAGTAGACAAGCCTCAGGTCATTCCACCGAACGACGCGCCTGCAAGCCATGCACACATACACGTGAATAAAGTCCAGGCCGTCCCTGGTCGGAATATACCTTCGAACCATCCCTCCATGGCCGTTGATTCAGTGTCGCCGTCTGTATGGGTGACTGTGTCCGACATTCCCACGCAGGATGTTGGGAGCCAGGAAGGTGCCGGTGCCTCACCTAGGCTTGCGGATGAATCTACATCAGAGACACAGCTGGGCTATGGGTCTGCTCATGGAGCAGCCTTGCGAACTACAGGCAAGATGGTTGGGCCAGGCCCCACACAGTCAGAGGCATTGCCTACGGGTGGAGATCACTTCGCGAACGCCGAGCACACGGACCCTGTGTATGAGGCTAGCGTGTCGCATGTCCCCAGGAAAGGAACACTTTCTTCCTCGATAAGTGTCATCATCCCTAGTTCATGCATATTTGTCTTGATCTTTGAATTTGTACGCCGTCGAAACCTTCGCAGACGGGCAAGGCTCCGCGCACATCAGCTCCGGCTTGACCCGACCAAGTCATACTTCTCCCTAGAGACTTCGCGATAGCCACTGTTGTGTCCAAGACGGCCATTTCCTGTCCGCCTAGGTGGGAGGACGATTGATCTATAAAGGGCCAATCTTTGAGGGTTCTTGCAACATGAATATGTAGAATTTTCCTGGAGGCTTTGGTTGGATCGACTGGAGAGAAGCCCCGGTACACGGAGATTTCCCACTAAGAGTAATTTCTCCCTTGCACGACTTCTAATTCCATGAGAAAAACAGATAAGCTACTGTATGTACCAGCTAGTGAAGTGAATTCGTAACAACTATCCAGAATATGACCATCAGAGCAGACAGGGAAAGGTAACGGTGTTCAGCTCCTCCGCCTAACAGTTACTGAATCGCCACATATTGACGGCCAGCGGTAGTTTCGTAATAATACTGTCCCCGCCCATCCTTCACAAGGGTCACATACCTAGACTGACCGCTCGTAACTACGTAGAACCGACCCGACCCATCCAGATAGGCGGGGATTGGCGGTACATTGTGGCGGCTCTCCCGCTCCAGGCGAAGCGCTTGCGTCCCCGCAGTGATTTCGTTCAGTCCCCGTTCTGTTGCATCTCGTCCAGTTCGCTGGCCATCTCGGGCCTGCCTAAGTCTGCTCTGGAGATGCGGATCTCCTAGGTCCCGGACATGTCTGGCTCGTGACTGAGACCGAGTCACCACTCTCCGCGCACCCTGGTCTTCGTTCAGTTCATGCCGAGCGGCTGTCGTACGGGCGGAGACAGGCGGCGGAGACTCGGATGAATGTCGATCAGAAAGGCCCCGGGAGTCGTCTGGGGAAAGGTAATCGTCATCGGTATACACGCCACCTGGAGAGCCTACCCAGCGCTTGTAGGACATGGTGTTTTCGCATGTATAATCCCCAGCTTTGATATGTAAACCGAGGAAAAGGAAGCACTCGCGCAGAGAAACCTTATTGCCACCTTGGTGGTAGTAAACCACGTCGGAGTGCCATAGAGCTAGCTCTTTCGCCTTTCCCGGGCTTGGGGCTTGCTTTAAGAAGATAGTTTGGTCGTACGTGGTAAGAAAACCGTATTTCATCTTGGAGAGGTACATGTAGCGTGAAATTTGTCCTAAAATTTCACGCCCGTAATCCGTTAGCCCAATCTAAGACAGCGAGGCGGACATAAACCATAGGAGCCGCAATGGCGTGGAGGGACCCTGACGTACCGAGACAATGCCTGAACTCCGTTTGATCACTCAGCATGACATTCTTCAGGTTATGCATCCACGGAGTTTTCATTTCTCCCACTGCTTGCAAGTGACCTTGTGCATTTACCATCACAAAATCCGGGACCGTTCGCTCGACCGTACCGTTCACACATGTTCTGTAGTCGCCAAACCACGAAGGGATGTTCAGAGCACGGAATACAGAGCTCGCTATATGACCGACGTTTTGGCCAAAGCGGCCGGAAACGCTAAGCTCATCTCCACAAAGCCATTGCTCTGAGGATGTGTGATGTGGTCCGGCATGCTTCTCAGTAGGCGCATATGCGAGGACGGAAGGGAAATTCTTCCAATTGATCCGATGGGAAATGGCGCGAACCTCCTTGTCGAAAGTATTCCAGTGAACCAGCGTTGCTTTGAATTCCAGATTATGTGTTGAATCTGATCTTGTCGTAGAAAGTCCCATCCTGAGTTTGGGGGTGGGTGAATAGACTAGATCTCGAGCAGTGAGCTCCATGGTGGTCACGGAATCACGGATTGAATGAGAAGTGGAGAGGAGAACTTTGGGCTTGTGTTGCCTGCGTAGAGGTGGAAACATGAACGACATACCTGCTTTATAATGGACTTTTTGACGCTGACTCCTTAGCGCTAGGCTACATTATGGCTAGAACGTCAATGCTCCTGCTTCATTAGGCGCCAGGAACAGTACCAGAATCATCAACTAGCCTACCATTTGCTTAGCCAAAAAGTCAGCACACCACAACAACCCGACGCTGATTGACCAGCTCCGGCGCTTATCGATTTTACTACGCCTTTCCCAGTAGTTACTATTCTTGGGGCTATTCCTTTCGGACAATTCCGACGGATTCCTCGGTGCTATGGTAAAAAATAATGTTTGATATATCGTTGCCGCAAGCTTATTCCCGGGTATTTTGAGGAGAGGCGTCGGTTCTTGGCGTGGCAACATTCTTCTGTAGCCTCCAGCCGGGGAGGCGTCACAGAAGCTGCCGTTCGGATGCTACCCCCCAATAAGGAAAGTAGTTCAATACTAGATAATATCCCTGTAGCAATTATCTTGGGTTCAGTTGGCTTTGGCGCCACCCACCCTGCTGGTTTGTCAGGTTCCAATGGCCGTGTGTAGTTGCCGCTTGTAGCCTGCGGTTATCTGTAAATGTCTGAGGACGAAGTTCTATCTATGATCGTGTCCGAAGTCGAGCCAGGACAGTCTGTTTGCGGTGACGCGACTTGCGGAATATGCCAAGACTTGGTATGATTGGCCCCCTAAGCGCGCGCGACAAGACTCCTTCAACCTCACCCCAACATAACTGCGAGCATCATTCCTCGGCCTCTCCTTAAAGCTACACGGCTGCCACTCTTCCGTCTGCTTTGAAGTCAAAGCTGGACAAACTACTTGACAACATCTATCAAATTCAACCTGGCCCTTCCAGAACAGCTAATCAAAAATGACTATCGAATCAGATGACATCACCTGGTTCGATGAAGATGAATATATTGGTAACGAGGTGCTTTTTCCCTCTGGCTCGGTGTGGAGGATACATTCGAAAATAAGGGAGCACAGCTATTATGAGACCCAGAGTGATTGTGAAGAGCTAGGGATCCAATCTGAAGCACGCGGGGTGTTCGTTTGCTCCAACGTCTCGGGAGATGGTCCGCCTACCGCCATAATCAAGATTCGTTTACAGTCGGTGTCTCCTACCCGGATAAAGAAGTCTCAGGAGATATATACTTACATTAGCGGCCAGAATTCCATGGTTTAAGACAGCGACCAAGAGACCCGATGTTCGTGCACAGCAAGCTGTTCGGGAAATACCGGCCAGCTTTAATCGGGAAATCGAAGCCCTATGCCACTTGACACAGGAGCAGTGCTCCAGCACTCCTAAGTTATATTCTTGGAAGGCGGATATACAGACCGACAAGGAATGGGTCCCGGGAGGCTACAATCTGAGCATATTGATGGAGAAATTACCAGGCTTTGATCCGTCAGATTTGTTTCTTGCTCGTCGGATGCCCGTCCAAGAACGAAATTGTTTGAGACAGGCTTTTAAGGCCGCGTGGCTGTAAGTCCTTATCTGGGATTCTACTATCTCCGGCACTTACTTAGGGTCATTTGAACTGGGGGTATATATACTGACGGCGGTGTCACTAGGGAGATATTGGATTGCGGAATAGTACATGGGGATGGGGCAATACGGAACCTCCTTTGGGACAGGAAAGAGCTGAAGTGGTGGGATCACCCTATGGACTCTTTTAATGTCATATCGCGATCGCTAATTTCTAACTTCGTGCCCAGCTATCTGGTTGATTGGGAGCGCTGGCGCCCCAGGAACGAGAAGACTGTTTGGGAAGACCGTATCTACATTACGTGGAACCTCGCACAGGAGGGGCCATCGCACAACCTCTTTGATATGTCTGACTGGTCGCTGTGATACATACGACGAAGCTGGATGCATGCCTAACATATAGCTCAGCACCGAGGATCGCTATTAAGACACGTGTGCCGCAACCGGAAAGCTTCGGCACTGAGCGGCTGGGGTCTAGACAGAATGGACCAATGTTCTGTACGCATTCCAGTAAGGCAGCTTCCATATATGCGTTTAGCTTTGTTGGAGTGGAGAAACGGGTATGGGAGGCATTCAATCCAGGAGGGGGGCTCGCGCTATTGGATCCTTTGTAATAAATAGTTCCACCGAACACAATCTGACAATTTGATTAGTGCCCGAAGCAGGCCTTGTACATGATACCGGGGGACAACCGCGCAAGACCGCAAGGCCGGTAGAGAGGGGCAAGGTTGAGCGGTATAAACAGTTCAGCAATCGAAGGTACGGGTCATCATAGCTGATACAGATGTACTTGGCATTCATGGAACCGGCCGATTATCTTGATTACAGTTTCAAAAAAGATCATTCGTCTCATTTTCCATTCGGGTAACATGGGCCCTAAAGAACCCTTCTTTGGCCATGCTTTGCAAACTCAATACCACCTGTCTAACGCTTCACCGGCTCTAAAGCCCCCCATCTTCGCCTTCAAGCATCCATGAGGTACGGCCTGGATCTCGACACATGAAAACCGCAACACACAGTCTTATGCGAGGACATGTTTCTAGGAAACCTGGGCCCTTCCTGGGAGGTCCTTGGCCAACGAGTGGACGTGTGAGCCAATGGGGCGTCCCTCTGCTTGAGAAGTGTACCTACTCAGGTCGGTCACAACTGTCATGGTTGTGTTTATTCCCTGGCTTCATGTCAAACTTCCCTGGTGTAGACTGTCCAGCCGACGGATCATATGCAATACCAAGTTCTGTACATACATGCTCCAGGAAGAAGTAGCATGACGGATAGAGTACGAGACGGAATGTTACCTTATCCGCCCCTCTCTTACATGCTGCTCCTGGATTAAAGGGCCCTCTGGCATTTACAAACTGTGCAGTATCTACAGACATGGGAGAATTCTTGTGGAAAGTCGTTTCTGTGTCTAGTTTGCATGTCAATCACGAAGATATAGCTGCCATCGTTCCTCTACGGCCGTGCTGTCATCAGACGCGCTCGCTTCATAGCTAATCCCCATGCCCTGTCATGCAGATAACCCATCCAGCGGAACCCAATGTAGTCCTGTATGGCAGGAAACTTTCCACCATGGGTTGAATCAACACTACCGAAGCATGCCGAAAGGAAGCGTTTTGTGGCCCCAGACGTGTAATATATGAGCTCGCGCGCAAGGATTCTGAAAACGTGCACCACTTCCTCATCAAAGTGGCCCATGTGGGGAGTCACACCATAGACTGTATCCAACCTTTGGAGCTCTTCGACCCCCAAGTCACCCAGCTCTAGTTTTCCGTCGATTTCCTGAATCGGGGGCGTTGGGGACAGGAAGATGAATATGCCAAGGTACAAAGCAAACAGCTTGAAATTACAAGTCCGTAATGCCTGAATGCATTGGCTTCGCACGCGCTCAACGGATGAAGACCGAGAGGGGCAGCCCACTTCACTCACAGATCCCAGTAAATCTGACAAACCGCTAATCAAGGGGTCGACTTGTGCAGAACAATCGGTATCACTTAGAAGCAGCCTTTGTAGAAACGTCAGGTTGGCACTGTTCGTTCAGCCGTTCGCAACTTACCGAAGTGTGCATAGTTGGGCCCGTGTAGGGAAACACGAATCATCCCTGCTGGAGTCCACCATCTTTTTCTATTTGTGGTCGAGAGGTACGACGATAACGTGGCCATTCGATATAAGCCTTCTGGCCGATTAGGAGTGGCAGCAGGATATTTATAGGGAGTTCTCGATACCTGGTCTACTATAAGGTCGCCTAATATTGGACTGCCTATTGCGTAGGCTGTTGAATCTGCCAGTTTATTGGATAAGAGTAAAAATATAGAGGGGCGTTTCGTCAACCGGTCGGTTCAAGAGCTTTGTGTGTGGAGACAAACTCATTAAACGCCCTTGAACATTCCCAAGTCCTCCGGTCGTGAGAGACGATTTGTTCCCCCAGTGATCCCGAGATAACTTCTTCGGTCTAAGGACCCAGACACAATCTCCAACGTGGACCATTCGAAGACATTCAAAGAGCCTGGGTTCACCCCGAGCGATGGGATTGGTAGGCTACATGTCGGTCACCGAAATGTTACGGTTCAAACGCTTGTATGTTCCGCCAAACTCTACTGCGGACTGTCGTCGTCCTTGTGCAACTTCGCTGTTAAGTCCGTGCGGTACACGGTCAAGGGTGGGAATCGGGCCAAAGTGGCTAGCCAACATACCCAATCTCCTGTTGCATACGGCAGTATCAGTGGACAACTACATATCGTACCGTATGACTAGACACCTTGACGGTGGTACAAACAGGTATGTATGTACCGTGGTCTGCGCTCTTCTCTCAAAAATAACCCCCTAGACGTAGTTAGATTTTAAGCGGACCGGCGTTGGTAATATCACTGTACATACACCTGCCGGGTTGGAAAAGGGACCATGTGTGTCTTGTCTCGGATCTCACGTCTGATGTTGAATAGCCTCTCCGTTACGGTACAGAACGTCAAAAGTTTTTGCTGCCAGCCTCTTTAATGGTCGATGGATAAAGTAAGTTATTATTGTCCCCCTCGTAGTACAGCCCTTCTAGGCGTTTTGAATGTATTAATCAGAACTGTGGACAGCCACGACAGTCTCAAGGAACTCGTCTTCTGAATCGGATATACCTGTTTGCTGCTCTGTTGCCATTTCGACTCCACCTTCATCTGCACTATACCGGTATGAACCAAGACGGTGAAAAACCATCTCGATGCGTTGACTAGCGTCATTAAGGCATTGTGCGTCACTATCGAGCATGGCCTGCTTTGCATCTCGTTCCCTTGTTTCCAACTCGGCACGTTTGGCCTGGATTTGCTGCAGCTCTGCTAGATAACTTCCCTCAGGGAGGTCCTTATTGTGCCTCAACTCTTCAATTGCCAAATTCAACTCTCTGCGAATTAGGGAAACTGTCTCTGAACGGTGAGTGTCGTTCAGTGCTTCAAGAAACGATTGTGCATTTTCGGCCAGGCGCTGGACCCCCCGAGCCGTCTTGTGAAGTCGGTGGACAGCGGAGTGTCTAAGATCACAGAGGAGTTCAAATACTCCATTCGGCAGCTTGATCTGTTCACCGGCATGCTGACGGAACAATTTAACCCATTCAGTGAGTTCGACAGCCTCGGGGCAGTCCCAACCTTTTTTCACCAGCAGTTGAGGTAGCTTCTCCTGAGCGTAGGCGAAACAAGCCTCTTCCACTATTTTTTGAATGTTGGTCGTAACGAGGTGTTGACTTCGGTATTGTATATACACTGGATATAAAGATGGGGTCGAGTTCCGCGTGGTTTCACGGGCTAATAACAAATGTCAATGTCTTCCTCAATGCCTAACAGTTGAAGTACCAACCATCGGATTCGTTGGTTAGGTCCGCGTCCAGTTGCGGTTGGGAATCCAGCCTGGAATGTTTGGAAATATCCCTCTCTGAGATCTCTCTCACCGCGTTTGCTTCGTCTCGTGCTGCCTCCGCTTCTGAAGCTTCTCGGTCGGCGCTCTGTGCAGGAGACACGTCAAACAGTTCGGGAAATCGAATCTTAGCTCTCACAGAAGACTGGAAAACCTGGTCTTTCATGAGCCTCTGGACAACGTTACACGTGCGGTCGACGTTATATTCCCGCAATATATCTGTGAGGGCAGGTTCATTGCGTCGAATCAACTTCACAACCTGCTTTCGCTTTTGAAGTGACGAGTTAGGGCCGTGAAAGATATGCCGGCAGGCCAGGTAGATAAGTCTCTCATCCGGGTCAGTTTGGGCCATCTTGTTGGGTGGGCTCGAATTGAGGCCATTGCACGTCGGTTATGTAGTTTGTAGGGCGACCAGCTTTCCGCAAACAGCCTACGAGCTATCCAACTGGGAATGGAGCAGCAACGAGGGCTCGAATGCTCTGGTTGTATCTCCATTCCATGCTCGCCTTGCCCTCATAATCGTAACCTTTCTTTATACTTTTCGTGTATATTGGTGTTTCACTTCAACATGGTACAGAGTGTTTCTACCCCTTTCCAGCGGTCGGACACAATGTAGAACAACCCTAGTTGACCTATGCCACCCGAAATTACAAGAAGCAGCTACCAGCACCAGGCAGTGTTGCTCGAATACAATGCAGCAAGGAAGTTTTTGTACTATCACCTTAATGCGTACGGACACTAGCAAGACCACATTAGCAGCAACGTTACATTCATGCCAGATGTAACAATGGCTTCCTGTCGTTCTTTTAGAGAGTTATCATCTCAAACCAATAAAATGCGTTTCCGAGATCCGTAAACATGGTTCCGTTTCTAGAAGACCCTAGCGCTGGTCTCAAGTCCATGCGTGAACAACTTGCTCCAGGACAGGGCCCCGCACAAATCCACAAAAAATGGAATAAGCGAGACTATTGCGTTTTAATTGACGAGTCAAAATTTTCACCTCGCAGTAATATGGACTATTCACAAGATGGAGTGCCTGGGGATTCCTGTTGACCGCCGGCTTCAAAAAATCATCCAGCAGTTGCGGATACCATCCTTCTTTGATGAGAGTTCGCACCTTGTTGCCCTCGAAAATGTTGGAAGGACGTCGATATGTGGCGAAAGCCAACAGCCAGTTCCAACTGATGAATTGAATCATGGTCTGGAGCTCGCAGGGCCAGGGACGAAAGGAGGCCTTCTGATCGCCTTATACCAACCTCCAAAAAATCAAACATTCCACAAAGGCTGCGAAGCAGATTCGTCTGCCTGCCGCACAACAGACGCAATACGACAACTAGTGCTTGTTGCTAGTGGTGGGCAAATGGGCCCCGATGATACCAGTGTATTTGATACTCGACCGTACTGCCCGGAGGGCTCAGACGACGTTGAACTTGTGAAAGACGCTGAGCATACCTTCAGCCAGATGGTTAAACTGAAGACGCCAGATTGATTCAATAGAACCTCTTATCGGGGAATTGCAAGGCATAGGAGTGGGGAAAGTCTTCAAGGAAGCAAAACTTCGAATCACCGATGATTGCACTACTACACGATTGAACGCATCCCATCCTAGCTATGCCGTCAACTATCACTGAAGCTACAGTTGTTTCCGCAGACTACTTCTCCTGGAATATGTGAAAGCGTTTTCTCACTTATCAAGGGAAAGTTGGGAAGAAGAAGAATGGATGAGCAAATTGCGCTCACAGTGTGTCAGCCTCGCGAATGAGCTTTATAGTAAGGGAGCCTGTACAGAACATTGTACAGTTTCTCTTATACTGATTGGTTACAGATTATCAAAAGCCGCGATGGCCCACTATTGATGAGAATCGTTGGATTGCTATTCTCGCTGCTATCCAGCGGAATTTATCTAACCTGGACTATTTCAGATCCAAACTCGATCAGACATATTTCTAAAAATTTTCTTTGGTAATAACTTGTTCTGAGACTGTGCTGACGCATCACTTTTCCTTGAGGGAACCAAAGAGAAATATGGAGAGGCTCCTAATAAGAGCCGGATTGCTCAACTAATACTCTGTCACTTTAAAACCTGGTTCACTATGTCGACTACCCCGGAAACGCCACGCAAGAACTACAGAAGGAGCGACCTAAAAGGATACTATGACCTGCAATATCTCTCAAACGGGGCGAACATACCCCGTCATATGGTTCCTCTATACTATATTTTCTTCAGCTTTCTTAAAGATTTGTACCTGTCCTTCTCTCGAGATGAGAGAGGAGAGGTATCAGCCAATCTATCCAGCCAACGAAACGCCTTCCTCCGCTTTTCAAAAAGGCTTGAGAAGGCAGCTGACAGGCGTGTGTCACTATGCGATTCCTTACAGAACCTAGCAATCAGCAAAGACTGACGATATTCACCATAATGTCCAGCGGGGAACCCGAGCAAAGTGGGCTGAGCTTTGGTCGATCGAGCCAAATACATATCCTTCCGGTCGATACCTAGTTACCTGCCTTTACATTCACAATCTAGAATTTGCATAATGCAGGCTTCTTTCTGTTACACTGGAAGTCCTAAATAGGAGAGCCCGAAGGGGTAAGGCTTGCAAAATGCGTGTCCATACATACGCAAAGAGCTCGCCTGAATCGAACATGCGAGAATCTGTTCGCTCGCTTCGGTTACTCTGATGGTATTCAGTCAGGCGCTGCCAACGGCTTAGTGCGGGGATGGATGGGATTCCTTACTATTTAACCATATGAACACGAGCCTGCCCTCATTCTACCTTTCCATACAGAATCTTCCGAAATGCATTCTAGTCTTGATGAAGAGAAATTTTTTTTGAGCCCTGGTTGAGGGAGCTTAGATGGAAAGCCTTTCCAATATTTGCTAGGGCGTATATATGAACGGTTAGCGCTCCAAATACGTGCTCAGAGATGGACCACAAAAGAAAAAAAGGGTAGCGAACAGATAAGAGAGTCACAAATCTATTAGTAATTCGAACATTGACTTTCGTCAGTTAGGTTATTGGAGGCTGACGAGTACTTCACCAGTCGACGGAATGTCCGTCTGATGTACCTTTGGGCAAATGTAACTCCAATGATTAAAACAAGGGTGACAGCTGTAGGTCCAATTGCACCTTGTAAGACAAAAATTCCGACCAAAAATACGTCCATTGTATAGACGCCGAGAAACAAATGGTTGAGAGATTGCCAATATAGTAGACCGGCAGTCTCAACATCCGTTTCCAAGACATAGACTGTCTGGTACGCATAGACAAGCCATAGAAGGGCGAACACGACTCCTCCAACCACCAGGATAAGCGGAGAGATGATGGCGTAAATGATACCTGCGCAGCAGTCAGTAAGTCCCACGTCGGATCTACCCAGAATGCGTACATATGCAGAGTAAGTTCGTCAGAACTGGATAGAGGAGGCTCCATCGGATGGTCTTCGGGAGTGATCTGCCCGCGCGTCGCTGGATGTGTATCCAAAGGCTTTCTGGAAGCCGAAATAGCACCATAACTGACTGTGTAAGGGCTTGTAGAAGCAGGTAAGGGTAGAAGTAGCTGGAGGCCTTCGGCAGGTTGTCGGCTAAAATTTGCGGGACGGACTGCACATTCTGAACAATGTCTGGGATCATGGTTGTAACGCTGGACGAGATCGACACCACCAAAAACACCTGCACGTATAGGAAGAAAAAGTAATGCCTCTGGATAAGTACTTCCGTATGGGACGCTTGAAAGACGGTAACTCGCTTGATCATCCAGCATACAACGAGCGGGAAGCAGCACATGAGGATCGACAGTGCCATCTGTGGTAGTAAACCCTGTATGACGGCCATCTGTTCGTCGGACAATTTGTTCAATCGTACAGTAATTGGTTCAAGGTACACCAGTTGTGACAAAAGGCCAGTCAAAGATATGGGTACGGCCCACAAGACTGATAATGCGTCGAGAAGAATCCGGACAATAGTATCCTTTACGGGAGGCGCACGGAGCGTCCAGCACAGATCCGTTCGAATAGCTCTTTACTATCAAAAGGTTGCGCTGTTAACAGGAAAGGACCAGCGGAACTTTTAGACTGCAGCACAAGATGAGCGGTGAAAAGATCCGAAAAGGCCAGCAATGCCACGTCTTTCGCGCCATTGACCTCTCTTTCCAGACGATACTTGTGCCACCTACTGGATAGCTTCTCCATTATGCTCGCCATGGGTTTTCGTATTGCTGAAGGAATTGCACCCTGTTGCGGCCTGGAAAAGGGAGCCCGTCGTCTCGGATCTGTGGCTTCCAAAAGCTCGCGAAGCTCAGCCTTCTTGATATCGTGCGAGTCCATCCTTGAACGTATGATCTGGATAGGTCCACTGTTGTATAGCGAATAGATACGCTCTAGCGTTGCATTCTCCGTCTCTGGCGGGACCCCCGTTATGATCAGCGTGGTGACCCTCTTGGCCTGCTTCGGGTGGTGGAGATAGGCTTGTCTGATCCTCACGGTTGCCTGAGCTTCTTTGAAGATGAGATGACATGCGTAAATGTTGCTGAGGATAGCAACTAAAGCAATCATCCAGCACCGGGAATTCTGTGACTTTTGCATGCTAGAGATCCCAAATTGATCCAGGCCAGAAATCTGGCGGTCGAGACTCGCGGTATAATACACCGGAACCAAGACTGACACTGTGAGGAGGCCCAGAGGCACTAGGAGTTTGAGCCCCAGTCCGAGGAGTCGCAAGAAAAGGTAGCTGTCCACTCCGTGATGTTCGATCATGCGTTCCTCGTTGTCAAGCATCCTCCGCAGTTGGCCAACCCACGCGACCCTTCCAGTATGCAATCGTTCAAGATCACGGCCTGCGTCATATCTCGGTTGGCTGCAGGGCCCCTAGCGTTAACCTGGACGCTTCATTCTATAGCATGTGTCGGGACGTACAATATGCTTGTGTATCTGTCTTTGAGGAATGTAAAGATATACACTGCTATGAACAAGAGACATCCATATATAGCCAACGAGACGAGGAATGGTTTTGCAGCGAGTTCATCACTTCTTTGGGCTCTTCCAGTCACGTTGCCAAGTGCTGTGTCCAGTATTGCAGGATCCATTTCCTTCCTGACAAGTGATGGACGGTGGTTGCCAGATTTCGACGATGGAGAAATATATATCAATCATACGGTCGATTTTCGAACTTTGAGCCCTCCCTCAAAATCTTTCCAACGACATGTACAGCACTTTTCCATGGGCTCACCGCGTTATGAATGTAGGGGTGCCACAAAATGGAGAATGCCGATGTAAGCCCCCCCGGGAGAAGGTGCTGGAGGTTTAGGGATGAATTGTATAAATGGATCCACATGGAGAGATGCCGGCCCTCCCGACCAGGGCCCATAACTCCCAGTAAAGAGACAACGCGTGTCTTGTGACGTAGGTCTCAGAGAACCCCTGTTCTGGTCCTCTACTGATCGTGTGACCCACGAAAGGCTGTCGAGCATGTTCCAACTGCGCGACTGTGCGGCGATTGCTTTCGTGGCTTTCGTCGTTAACTGCGGCGGCTTCGGGATCCAGGGCAGCCTTGACTTTCATGGAGCTTTAATAGACAGTGCCAAAGACGAGACGCCGTCAGCCACAACTGTGACCGTGCTCAATAGGTTGTCAGAGTCCATCAGCGTCCCAATTCAGACCTCGACGATCAGTTCTGAACGGATATGCACGAAGACTATTACCATGCTAAGCCTCATCACTCCAAGTTCCGTTGCTCACCCATCAAGCAATGCAAGAAGCACCCCGATGTCCAGCAAACAACCGCACCAGGAGTCGGCCGCCAAATCAGTAGAAACACCTTACTTCAAGCAAAACAGTTCTACTCCTGTTCCCGTATCGAGAACGCCCGTGGCATCTAAAAATCCTTCAAGTCCGTGGTCAGCGCACTTTTCATCGGCTCTGCCCATGACTGGTAGTACTACTCCAACTTACATGCCTTCCACAAGCAGCCCCAGCCTGGAGGGGGAGAGAGCAACTGAGTCACCCTCAGTCCTAGGTACCGATTCAACTCAGCTGGCCTCAGGTGCGAGCCCCAAACGGATCCCATTACATCTCCTTCTTGAATTGGCCACAGTCGTCTCGTTCTGCGTGTTGTGCATTTAGGAAGACGCCCACTAGATGATACCATACGCACCAGTGTCCAGCTCATGCGTGTTACGAAAATGGATCGTTTGCTCCCCAGCCAAGGAATTTACGTCTGGGAAGAAGTGAAAATTTGTTGCCTTTTCAGTTGTTGTCCATGAAGTGAGCACTTCCCGGTGCTATCGAGTGTTATCGTAAATGTGAAGATGCAAAGCACGAATAAATCATAGGTATTGGAGCCGTAATCAATGTCCCCACTGCCGTGCTCGTAGTAAGCGATGTCACTCAACAGTAAACTTTTTTTTGGGCCTAGACGTTTTCATTTATACTGTATATGTAGGGTTCTGGCATGGTTCCCCCTAAGTAGCCCATTGAGAAATCTAGCTATGTATGGACCTTCTGTCGCCCGTTACACCAGGTTGCAAAACCAGTGTCACCCCTACTGATTATTTCTTTGTTTCCCAAACCCTATGCCAAGGACACGCTAGGATATCACCAGAATTAATTATATTTTGATGATTACTTTGTATTGGACAATACTGTATCAAATTACGTCATAGTATAGCACGATCCGCGTGACATGCATAGCTAGAAGCTTCCACGCAAACTAGTGCAAACCGTGGAACGGTCGAAAAGCAAGCTTCCCTGGTTGGGCACGCCGTCAACACCTTCCCCGCCTACGGTAACTTTACGCGTGGGCTCCGAAGCCAAACTTTTTACATCGCCCACCCATCACATCGCAGGATAGATCTCCAGATCACCCTACCTTCGAGGTCAACTTTTCCCGCGCCCACTCCCTCTTCCAAATCATTTAAGATTGAATATGCTTTCTACTGACACATTTCAGGTACTGTACTGAGCGTTGAACAACATTTTAATACTCCATGATGTACGACCAACCGTTCGCATCCGCCGATCCCCAAGCTGATCATATCGCAATTCGAAGGTCCCCTTGCTGTCTCTATTGCGGTGGACGTACAAAAAAGTGGCACTGTGTGCCTTGGAATGAGAACGGAAATGCTGGTCGTCCGTACTATATCTGCTCTTCTTGTAGCGAGTTCGCTTGCTTTGGGGATATGCGAGGTGTACTAGCGGAAAATCCTACGTGCTACTGTAACGATGGAATGCAATATAGCAGGCGTGCCATAGCAGGTCCAGATGGTGGACATGCAAAAATTCCGCGGTCGATATTCTACCGTTGCGCTACGGGAGGGTGTTCATTCTTCGAGTACATGAGAGACGGTCGCAATAGGGTCCTGATCTACGATGGTCCTATGTCCCCCGTTGTTTTGACAACTTTGGGCTTCTAGGGTCAGTGACTTCATAGTGGGCTATGTCGCAGAGCGCTTGTCGAATTAACTGTCTAGTAGATTTTGCAAGTCGTGGCGCCATCTCGATGATTAACGGATGATGAACATGATCTACCAGGAGGATCATTTGGGAGCGGTTCGAGGGGTTGGCAACGTGGAAGAAACCATTGTGTGAATGAAACGCGTAATATTACAGGATTCCAAATCATGTGACCCAGAATACCATACGATACAGTCTCTTAAAATAGGTATTGCGACGATTCGTGACAAAAGAGGTCAAGTGCATCCTTGGCATAGGGTTCGGGAGACAAAGAAACAATCAGTGGGGGGTGACACTGGTTTTGCAACCTGGTGTATCATACTCTTTGATTGTGCCACTACCCTTTGAGCTTGGGGAAAATGTCCATTCACCGCTCCCCATTTCCAAGGGTAGTGAGCTGCAATTGATTCCAAGGCATTGAACTATATCTGGCAAACACTCTCTTTAGCCGGCAGCTTGTCTACATTTGGAAGACACTACGTACAACACACCTCTCTATCAAACAAAAAGAGGAGTCATGATGGGCCAATCATGGGAGGCAAAGGCTTTAGCGAGAGTATAGGCAGCCGATCCTAGGATTGTTGAAGGCGAATCTTGGTTTCCAGTAGATGAAGGTACCACTGTACAAGCGGGGTTTCCTTCTATGGCAAGCTTTGAAAGGTCTCCTTTGTATTCGACATCCCTACCGGGCAACGGAAAGCGGATATCCTCACCCTCTGTTGTATCGCACCCGTTGATATTCGCAATGAACATCGGCGGGAACTCAGCCGGGTCGCATTTATCTTTCCCGCTCCATCTATCTTTAGAGACGGCCAGGTTCTGGCTTGGGTCTGGTAGGATAGTTACAGAAGCACAATTCATGAACATTTCCCGATTCCCGATCCGATTGAACCAGGTCCAGGCCAAGGTATACTGGCCAGGTTCGATACATTCTGGGATCCTGAAATGAAGATCGTTGGGAACGACAGCTGCTGCATCCGTCCCGAGGTTCCCTGGCGCGTTAATTGGGCATCCTCCCTCGATTGACTTGATTACCATCCACTCCGAAGACCTGGTGGGTTGTAGGTCACGAGATAAGCTAACCTGGTAAGAACCGCCTCCATTGACGGCACTGCCAACTAATTCAAGGTTCACTTCTTGTCCAATACGATAAACGTTGTTCGCTGAGGTGGAGTAAACGCCAGGACGAAGTTTGCAAGGGAAGTCGCTACCATCAGCAGCCAGGGGGGAGTTATTTAGGGTGTCTTGGCCATAAGGGACAGGATTTTTCATTAGAATGTGCGCTTGGCTCCCAACGGAGAGTATCATGACCTTGGTGATTATGTCCAGGGCGTACATGGTGCAACGTATGCTTGTCTAAATGTGCTGAGCCTTTTGTTTGAGAAATCCTGAGGGTTCCCAACTCTCGAAAAAGAAGTGTATTGTCCATAATATATCACTAAGAAATCGTGGTTGCTCGCATACGGCAATGATATATGAGGGATGTAGTATAGTGAAAAAAAATCCTGCACTGTGCTCCCAGGGAGCCCGCAAGTTTGGTAACGATAGTGACTGTGCTGTTCCCTCAATACACGTTTCGAGTTCTGACAAATTAAAGCGTGGCAAGTTTTTGTCAACACGATTGAAAGGGCGGAAGCTGCGGTTTAGTCTGTATAGCTGCACCCTGAAGCTCTATTCCAGGCCACACTTTTTACCAGCGCATTCTTTATATTCTCAATTTGCCCACGAACGTACTGCTTCATTTTCGGGGCATAAGGACAGATATTAATGCGGGCACATACTAGCGCTTTGTGGAGAGGTCGCTAGTCATTCTGCCTCCCAACGTATGGCTTGTGTTGGAAATGAATATATATTTTGTAGGTTCTAGGCCATACTCGCCGCTCGTCATTGCATGGCCACACTGCACCCAACTCAGCTCAAGAGGATAAAACGCACAGCTATGCGGATAGTACTGCGCACCGTTCTGCATCCTGTCTTCTTTCTGATCTCACTCTACCATGGTTTGGCGGTCGCATCAGTCACGCACGCCGCGACCGAGTATCGTTCCGTAGTATACTTTGTCAACTGGGTATTCCCAATGGTTCCACAGGTAGAAACTGAATTACTAAGATATTATAGGCTGCATCGCGAGATCACCATCCCCAAGACCTTCCGGTTAATCGGTTGACGCACGTCCTATACGCCTTTGCTAATATATCGCCTGAGAATGGACAGGTCTATCTTTCTGACCCTTACGCAGACATTCAACGTCGTTATGCGACGGATCCAGGGGATGAAACCGGAAACAATGTGTACGGAAATATCAAGCAACTCCTGCAGCTGAAGGATAAAAACCGGCGACTCAAAGTCTTACTTTCCATCGGAGGATGGGGTGCGTCACTCAACTTTACTGGGGCGGCTAGCACAGATAGCAATCGGCAGAATTTCGCGTATACGTCCGTCCAGCTTGTCCAAGACCTAGGTTTGGATGGGCTGGATATTGATTGGGAGGTACGTTGCGTGGCCGACGTGCAGCATATCTTACTAACGTCACCTGCAAGTATCCGGAATCGTTAGCGGAGGCACAAAACTTTGTCTCACTGCTAGCTGAAGTTAGAAACGTAAGGACTGTTATCAAGCAAGGCGATTGACTGAAAGGCAGCTGCTGACATGGCTCCGACCCTTTTAGGTACTTGATGACTATTCAAAGGTGCACGCTTCTGGGAAGAGGTTTTTGCTTACAGTGGCATCGTCAGCAGGTAAGACTCATTACCTGGAGGAAAACTTTATAGCTAAAGTCTCGCGGAAAGCGCCTTCGAATTACGAGAAACTAGATTTGACAGCAATGGACCAGTACATTGACTTTTGGAACCTTATGGCGTACGATTATTCCGGCAAGTGGGATACCATGTCAGGGCATGCTGCTAATGTCCATACGTCCCTTACATCCGCATCAAGCACCAAATGCAGTACTGATCAGGCGGTCCAATATTACATCGACCAAGGGATTAGCTCTGACAAGATTGTCCTGGGGATGCCCCTATATGGACGGGCCTTCATGAACACAGACGGGCCAGGATCGACCTTCAATGGGGTGGGAAAAGGCAGTTGGGAAGAGGGAGTGTGGGATTACAAGTCTCTGCCCCTGGACGGATCCATCCAGTACAACCTAGAGGATCTTATCGCGAGCTACAGCTACGACGAAGCCAGACGAATGATGATCAGCTATGATACGCCCGCGGTGGGGTCCTGGAAAGCGAAATATATTTCGACGAACCGACTTGGAGGCGCCATGTGGTGGGAGAGTAGCGGGGACAAGAATAACAGTGAAAGCCTGATCACCACAGTAAGGACATGATCCCTTATCGCTCAAAACCAATGGCCTGACCGCAAATACCAGGTTGTGGACGGTCTCGGGGGGAAACGTTGTCTAGACCAAACTGAGAATCAGCGGAGTTATCCAATTTCGCGGTACAACGATATAAGAAACTGGTCTATCTAATAGACTATACGGCTTGCCCGTATGGCCGTGTTTCGCCACGAATGAATTCCAACTCTGTTACATTAACTAGGGGGGCCTTGGACCGTCTAAGGAATGCATGAAGTGAAGCCAATAGTTTCCTGATGCTCTTTAGTGCCTTTGTTAGATCCGCTGAGTCCGCTAAATCCATTTGTTGACGTCGGTGAATCAGTAACTTGCAGTGGAACCTGCGATATCCTATGGCAAACACCGACTGAATTTGTTATACGTTGATCACATTGTTCCAAATTGAAGAGGGTACAGTATGACTGATCTAGAGACCCATATCTAACGGTGTATTCTCGTGCAGACACGGCATGGAATGCTATGTCATCGTGCCATGGCCTGGTAGGTGAGCTAATATGCGGGAAACATTATTTTCAGACAGAGAACGCTCAGACAGAAGACGCAAAAATCTCAGGTAGGGGTCATCTCGTAAAAGCCACGTCAATCTGGTTTTGCTCAGACCGCGTCGACATGTGGACAAAGGCGTAAAGCGAATGAGAATAGATTTCTCCATGAATAGTATCCCGTCCTGTGCGAGTTGTTTTTTTTTCCTTGGAACCAAGGCGTACGGATCGCTTCTTTTTGATTCCAGTTGGGCGAATTCGTGCCACCCGGATATCATCAGCCAGCTGTGGCATTGGAGAACGATAGATCGAGTGATTTGCTGTGAGGTCGTATAGCAGCCGTCTGAGTGGTTGCAAAGTGGGTAATTCGAGTGGGGAGCTATGTTCAGTCGGGTGCATCTGGAACCTCTTTGAACCGTGAACAATGTCTTTAAGAAGTTTAATGGCATCTCCCTCACGTTCATCTAAAACCAGTGACCACGCCAAGGCTTTTCCGTAGGGGAACAAAAGCTGCTCATGTTTTTTTGCCTTGAAAATCTTCCAAGCACTTTCGAACAGTGATATTGCAACATCCCTTTGAATGATCTCGCGTGAGATGATGAATTGTAAGAAGCGTAGGAGTCGGTAATCTTGGTCTAGACGCACGGTTTGGCGTATAACTGATGTGATAATAAATAGCTGAGATCCCAGGTACACGTCACGAAGCCGGCTACATGTACTGATGGCGTTGTGGACGCTGTCAAAATCAGACATTGTAAAAATATACACAATCAGCTCAGCAGGAAGAGTCGTCAGATAAGACATGATATCAATATTGAGGCAGCCTGTGGGAAAGTAAACTCAAAGATAATAATGTAGAAAGGGAGGGAGTGGGAGGAAATATGGGTTGGTTCGAATGAGCTTTGCGGCACTGAAGGGGGACTTCTCATTTAAATAGCTCTATATTGTGCGGAGCCACGAAACGTGAGCGGGGGTGCTGACTTGATCATGTGCGCGCCGAGAATTCCACAATCCGTCAATGGAAGTAGGAGCCAGAGTACGAAGGTAAACCGCACTATACGACAATGCACAGAGAGATTAGTTGCTTTGCTGATATGACAGTAGGGCCTCCCATTTGAGACTGATATGCACACTCTCGCAATGTTATGTGCTCATGTACCAACACCGTGTGCCACACCACAGAAACAAGCCCAATGGCTTGCCGCATGCTGTTAATGCATGTTCGCAGCTGTCGCTGTTCCCATCCGCAGGCTTTTCCTGGGCTATGGGTTCTACATCTTTGCAATGCCCCCGCAGACCTCAGCACTGCCCCGGATGTTGTGGCTGGCACGGGTAGTATTCTTTGTCTTACTTTAGTATATTGGAATTGACGCGCTAACCCAGTATTGTTCCGAGAACTTGCATTTGTGGAGTGTCAATTAGAAGATACAGTGCAAGCTGCGTCCCAATATTAGTGTTGTCGTCTGCATGTCAATAACCATAGGCGGTTTGTTTGAGTCTGGGTGAGGACCGATTTCATGGCCATCGGTTATGTGACTGTCCAATACAAGCGGTGGGTACTGGTCTATTGTTGGTGATAATTGAACCGGGATTAGCTGGGACCAGGGTTGAATTCTCTGTTCTTTTCTCACGATACGTTTTGCGTATGAAAGTCTGTGGAAGAAATTAATGGCCCTACGGACCAAAGAGATCTGTGGAAGCTGACACGTTACACTGACTTCCCATGACACCCAACTGTCCACGGTGGATATGCACGGATGGGATCCTGCGGGGCCCTGAAAGTCGACAATGGAGATCGGTGGGCTCGAAGGCCTTGTCCTACTTCCTTGATAACTATGTAGCCTGACCGTCTAGGTACACCTAAAGACTTTGGTATGGCGCAAATGTGGAAATGGAATATATTATTATAATAGATGTCGAGCCCAACAGCACAATCTAGAAGACCATTATACCTAACGTCATACGATCGGTGGAGACAACATTTGCTCCCGCATTGTAGGCCTTGACTTGATCATAGGTCTGGTAAAGATGAGGCGGAGTTGCCTTTGCGCAAGGTCCGAAGTCGGCATGAGAGCTATTGCTCTTCCTCCGAAGTACTTGCCCATCTCCTTCCAATATTTCACAATATATGCAGGCCCGCTCAAGCTCTGCAAATAAGCCACAGCGGAGAGAACGCCTTGCCGTAGGGCGGGCAGGCTGGCTGTTATGATGACAAGATTGGCCTCGATACCACTGCAGTACTTGATCAGTTTGACGTTCCGGTTTGGGACTGGCTGGCTCGTGGCCATTAACATACACGAGTAGAACGACAGGAGCGATACCGTATGTAAGGTCTTCCGACCCCAATAACGGGATAGTAAGCCTCAGCCGGATCGCGGTAGCGACAAAAGTCCTTCATGCGTCAAACTCTGATCCATTGAGATATGAGGCGCCGCCTGGGGAGTTTCTTACATGCAGACGATGACAAGGAATACCATAAGCCTCAGCTTTTGTGATCGTGAGATATTCAAGTCAGAGATGATTGGAAGTGGCAGAACAAGCAAGCTCAGGTCAGAAACGATGTTAAGAACCGCCACTGCCACAAAGATGGCCGATCGATCCATACATTCTCCCTCCAGTGACACATCCCAGGATTTCGCAATAGGCCGGCATGCGAATATGAAGCAGCACATCACGCTTATTGACCCGATAATAATTGTGGCGCCTATGGTTAATGCCGAAAAACGGAGCCGTTTCCTGCTGGACATCAAACGATGGAAGAAAATCAGGTAGCTAAACCTCGCAAAACAGAGCCCGGTCACAAATAAACAGGCTGCAACAATCAGCAGCTTTAAGTGAGACATTAGCTTTTGTGATGCACTGCATGAGCAACTAAAGACTGAGGCGAACCATGTGTACCTTTCCGTATGCGTTAATCGTATCCTTCGTCAGTTCGTAAACATGAAACCCCAGCCCTGCGTGGTCTAGAGCGTCTTTTGTTTTTACCCGTATGTCAGTAACGGCCTTTCAGACATCCCTCCAACGAAGACTCACATAACACAATAACCTGTGTCGCCAGACAAAACCCCTGCCAAATGTCAGTATTGGTATCGCTCACCGGAGTCCCCCACGTACCCAAGCTACTGCAAGGCACACTATACGCAAAACGCCATCAGCTATTCACGGGCCCTCAAAGTCTGCGCCTCAATGGCAGGAAGTCGGGCTGCTTGGAACGCCAACATACAGTCTTCTGCGAGGATATGTTTGCAAAGGTGCCACTTCATCCTCAGCCGTACAGCCAAACATGTCGTGCTGAGTAGTAGTCCCACAATCAGAGTGATTCGAGTAGCCTGGTAAAGACGCCCGCCAGAATTTGTGGCGCCAGTAATGCTTCCATGACCATGCGGATCAGAAGCACTCGTTAATATCATGGCAGCAAAATAAGCGTCCCTCTGGGTTCCAATTCCCCAGGGAAGAGAGTACACAGTAGGTCAGAAAACCAATTTAACGAGGCGGCAGTTGGTGGGACAGGGACAAAGGCAGCTGGCTGGGACTTGAGGAGGACTCCCACTAAAAGCGACGCTGGGAATCACGGTGATTACTGCAGCTTTGAGGCATATCATCCCCCTTACGAAATTCACATCTCGTTGAACTACTCTCAAGAGAGTCTGACGTATATTTACCTTAAGCCAATAATCTTTGAGTCACGATAAGTTGTTTCGGTTAGCCCAGTTTTACCATCAACCCCTGCTAGTCATGTAGGCACCCTAAGATGCCTGGATACTTTTATCCGTTCATGGTCTAACCGCAGAAGCAGAATATTGGAAGGCTATGGGGCAGATAAATTTTTCCAGGGTACAGCAAGCCTATATTTTGGTCTTGGTATCTCTCATTCAAAATTGAACATGCTACCACCCCCTAGGTACTCTCCGCGTTCGTTGAACTACTTCGGCCGAAGAGGACCTGAAAGCGAGCCATTGTGAACGATCAAACAGTAGTTCATTGTTCGTCTTCTTCATGCCTAGTCAGCCCATTGGATGAACCGAAATGTCATATGAAATTATCTGAAGGCAATGATACGAATGGCAAGTGTTGAGCTTCGACGTATATAGATGGAAAAGCTTTTTTGTTCGGCTTACATGTCACTATGATTGGCCGTGCAAATAGAATTGATCATGCAGGTTTTCACTCTCGTTATCTTGCGATCATGCGTGCCGTACAGGGAAAAATTACTTCAGCGTACTTACAACGATTTTGACGTGCTCAAATCGTTCGGCAGGAGCAAACTGTCTTGAGGCTCGAAAATGTTTCCTAGCACTTGTCAGAATCATCTGAATTAGAATGAATGCCTTTCAATCCAAGGGAAGAAACGTACCTACTGATAGGATACCAGCCCTTCCTAATGAAGTTCGATGGAGGCCGGGTTACGCATACTTTTCTAAAGCAACTTAGTTGAGCATGAATATCAGGTTGGTGTTCAATCTCCTGTCTCAGGCCTAATGGGTCTGTTGGTCAAATTGTACTAGTATCTGCCTGTTTAACATAAGTGGATCCTTCACGGTACATGGGTGGATGTTCAACGTCGGTAGTTGAACGATATGTTTGTGGCAGTTCGAGGTACTTCCGTATATCTGTTGTCAAATCTTAAGATAGAGTAGTACAATATGTTGGACAACTCGGGACGGCGCTGAATTTATGCGCCCAAGTTTATCATCCTCAGGATTTGTGGACATACTAGATCACTCCATATTTTCAGGTATGAGATTGTATACACTGTTCAGCAGATAAAGTGGAAACGCTTGACAAAATATGTTCAACCCTAGGCGCTCATCATGATCGGAAAAGGCTCTTGTGGCGATCATCCCGGGACAATGTACTGCCGGCGAGATGAAAGCGAGCACTTCAGCCCAATCGTGCCCTAGTATTACAAGCCGCCCTCAATAGGCATCTACCCGCATTTACTCAGAAGCTGTTACTTTGTAGTGGCATCCTCGACACGCAGTGAAAATGCTTGCTAACATACTTTTCCTTGGAGGACTGTCCGCAGTATGCCCGCTGCAACGCGTTATTGGTGAAATGCTGACTGTTTCCTAGTTGGACATTAAGTGTCACGCAGGCGAGCCCTTAGGGGCCCGCAGGCTTGATCTAGCCCGAACGGCAAACTTCCTCAACCAGACATCCTTCTTTGGGAACTACAGTCATGGTTGCTCTACCGTTGCTGCCTGGAAAGCTTCGGCCATATACCTATGCCACGAGGTACTGTACGACTACCCAACTCACAGTGACTCCGGCATCTGATGTATGTTGCAGAAATCAGAGACGATTACCATCGATTCACGTGAGATAGGTAGACTAGCCTCTGAAGCCATCAACGCTTGGTCGACTGCGGTGTTTCTTGCCGAAGTACATACTTCGCAGCATATTACTGTTCGACTTGCCAAGCCGAGCTAAAAATTGATCTACACCGCCATATCCCTCTCTTGTGGTTCCCCGCTGGACGGATGCGCTGGTGTTTAAAGACTATGCACCCAGAACTAATGTCCTTCTTGATTACCGTCAGTCACGAAAGCGGTTTCAACCCGGCTCATATTTTTTTATCTTACGGACGCCATGCCAAGGCCGCGATCAATTCAAATGAATGTATGTACGGAATCGTGCGAAAATGCATTCCACGTCTCAGTACAGAGACATTGGTTTTAGAGGCAGTCGTTATCACTGGCTTCCGGGATTATTCTAATGAAAGGTGTTGGGTCAAGATTAGTGCTCCTCGGTGGTTCCAGTGATTGTTTCATGCTCATCCGGGCTACACGACGTTTCAGCTGTGAAGGCTATGCCAATTCCACACCAGCCCTGTACCAATCACTGGACAGCAACTGTACCAACTTTACATCATGGGCTGCACAATTGTAGAGAAGTCGGAAGTCGCCAAAGGATTCTGTTCAACAACCACGAGGAAGCAGGCAGGTGTAGCGAGCGGGTGAAGGGGTAGGATATGCAAGCACGATTAGATAAATCCACGAATCTGAGCTCAGCCTTCCAGAGAACCGACCTCACTATTATCGAGAAGAACACCGATGACTTTCCTCGTAGCAGCAGTATATAGACATGTTTGTACGGTCAGGTTTGAAATCTGCGACATCCCCTGGGGGTTAGTCGGCCTCGGGAGAGCTTCCGGGTCAAATACAACTGGTTTGGTCTGTTCAAAGCCTACCTGCCTGTATGCCTGAGGTAGAGTATAAGAAAATCCCATGTTAGTCACGCATTGGGACTCACCGTCGTTATAATGGATGTAGTGACTAGAAGGCCTTTCTGTATCCGAGTTAACTCTGCGCCAGCAGTGGTCTAGCCCGTCAGCTTCCTACTACGATGACAGATCCCTACGCCCAGCTGCTTCTTGTTCCCGTGCAAACGTTTCCACACTCTTTGTATAATGATCAAAGCCCCACGGGTGACTATGAAGAACGTGTGACATCGTGCAAGGTAAACGTGCTTCGGTGCGTGACCTACGGAGCTGAAAGCTTCAATGAAACGCTAGTGCATACCATGGAGCCTTGGACAGCAAGCTCCCTATCACGAGGGCGTGGCAGGGAACGAGGCTGCGGATACAGCAGTGAATGGGCAGCCGCATGAAGGGAAGTTGAATTAAACTCAGTGGGGCGGCCGGAATAACACATCATCCGACTCGCTGCAGGCGGCCAAGCAGGCCGTTGGCCAGCGAATCCAGACGGGCACAATGCCGATCAGCTTCCAACACTTCCTCTTCAAAATTGAGGCGTCCCATTCGGACCGCCGCAGCAGCAGAGAAATGTCGTAGGTCCAGATCATGTTCTCCTACATTGTTCGAAGTACTGAGAGGACCGCAAGAAAATGCTTCCCAAGCTACGCGATGTGGAGGAGCTAGCGGGAAACTCTTAGATGACTACGCGCTAGTGCCTGACTCGGAGGCGATCCTCTACATCGCCAAAATCACTGAGCAGAAAGAAAGGCCTGCTCTGGTGATTACACCATGCGGAGATGCGCGAGCAGGACCGGGCACAAGGAAGCCCCTTGCTGGTTCAGAATTAGATGTGGAAGACGCCGGTTAGATGGAACAACTCAGCTGCCTAGACAAGGGTATAACTAGGTGTGGGAACCCATTAGATTGATGGAGCCACTACATGCAATGGAGTAGGATAGTCTAATGCTTCCTACCTCGGACTGATGAGGACATTGTATTAATCGAATTACACGAGCATAAATAGACGGAAGCGCGACGCTCTAAAACAGAAGGATGACGTCGGTCCAGGCGGCTTTTACATTTCAGGGCTTGGCACCTGGATTCAGAAGAAACCTCCTCTCACACAGCCAGTAGTGTATACTGTTCGACGTGTCTGGCTTATCTATCCAGGAAGACAGCAAGTTTGGCCTCCGTGGGGCAAGCACAAATCCGCATATGCTCGGCGGAAGGGGGGCCACCACTAATCAGCACAGCTCCATCAAGACCCGGGTTATAACTGAACCCCAATAGGCCCGCGTAGATCTAAGAGCGCTTGTTTGAAGAGTACTTGTGCCACCTTAGGATAGGCTTGTAACACAACCGGTGAGGCTGTAGTGGACAGCCGAGAGACAAAGACTTTCTTCTTTCTGTAAAACACCATCACTAGCACGCAATGCGCCGTACTACGTTTCATGATGTCTCGGATTGTTAAATAACTTCAGCGATCCCCAATTAGGCCCTTCCAGCGTCACATTCGGCAACGACGCGACCTGTCTGAGCCGATCGACAAAGCTGGTGGCGAGAGAAGGAGATCTCTTGTGCTCGATGAGACTAATGGAAAGTGTCCGTTCACTTAGGAAGTCCAAAATACGCTCCCAGTGCTTGAGGCCTTCGAAATCGTTCGGATATATTTGCAAGTTGAGGTGGGCAGCCAAAGGCAACTGAAGCGAGCAGAGTAGCGGTAAAGTCGAAATAGAGTCTTCTAGGCTCACTTTCTTGATATTGTTGCAGGCCGTGAATGGTCCAGGTTCTTGACCGGAAAAGTCACAGTCTGCTACCAATACTTCCTCGAGGCTCGTGTTCAATTCCTTGGAAATGAAGCTTAGGAGACCCAGCCCGCTTGAGCCTGCGAGGTGAAGGCGTCTGAGGCTTTCAGTCTTTCCGGCAGACAGCACACTCACCGTATGTGCGCCAGAAATGGATAGAAACTGTAGGCACGGCAGCTTATCGAGCTGGAGTAAGACACGTGGACCATCAGCCTTCCCGTGGCACGTAAGACAGTAGCAGTAGAAATCCAATGTCAATGTTTCCAGAACTGGAAGATCTGGAAGATTGCAGATACCCGGTGCATGTTCAATATAGTCCAGGTGCAGGACTCGAATGTGTCGGAACTGAATATCTTTCGCCCACGTTTGTGGCGACAGAAAGTCAACGCTCAACCTCTTGACACTGGGCAACGTGGCCACATGTAACAAAAGGGTTTGCAAGTTGGCCACATCTGGGGGATAGCTGACACTGCACTGTAATCAGCGGACAGGTTCGAGAACGAGCATCCGACGCACCAGAAAGCTTCCAAGTTACCAAAATCCGGTAAAATACCGATAAAGTCATCTTCAATGGCGCCTTCGTCTCCCCATAGGTCGATCGTTCGTACCAGCCGAGACCATTGTCTCAATGTTGAGAGAAGGTATGAGGGCCTAACCCGTCTGCCATTCAACTGCTCTGGCGAGGCGCCATCCAGACGAATCTCTACAGTGCGAAAAAGTATCACTGCAGCTGTGGCACGCATCGCGCTACACACATCATAAAGTCGCCATAGGTCTGCAAAGTCAAGCTAAGGGACATATGTTAGACGTGAAACTACTGCGCGGCATGCGATAGGCAGCGGTATGTACATTCTGTAGTATCAAGAAGATAATCTCCGTAGGCAACGTAAACTGCAACATGCTGAAGGCTGGAATGATTAGGCACCAAACTAGCATCTGGCCCAGGACTTGTGGCTTCCATTGGACATATATCGGCCGTCATCTCCCTAGTTGTGTGTAGACAATTGTTCTAGGAATGGTGGTGACTGTATGTAAGCGGCCATTTCTCCGCTGTGCACGAGTAATTACCCGTCAGAGGAGCGTGTCGGGTTATACAGCCGAGGGACATGTTGAACATCGGCCACATTCCTGGAACGCTGAACAGATGACCCCTGTTGATCTCCGGTAAGGTAACGGCCAGACCCACTCAAATAACCGACACAGCATACTGGACGCTCGTTTCCATTTGAATGTCCAATTTGAAGAGGTCCGCACTTGTAGGGTGGCTAACCTCTAATATCGGGATTGGGAATGGACCCTCCTGCAGTACTGCAGCCGTATGGGAAGTATATAAGAAAAGCCCTTGCTGCGGGACGCAAGCTGCGCATAGCGGGCTCCCGGCGTCTACAAGCCTACGGCCTCCGCATCATGTCATCTTCGCGTCAAATTAGGGACACCATAGAGGCTGGCAATGTTGGCTCTAGCTTGGGCAACGGAGACCTTGCCTTCAACCGTGGCGCTGAATCGCAGCAACCGCCCTCGACGGAGCCGCGAAGGAAACGCCAAACACACGAAGTTGAGGATAGCTATCCTTCTCAACTTATCAGCAAGCGGACAAAAGCCGGGGAACGTGTCCTCAGATACTATGAGCGCAATACACTTCGATGCGAAGAGACAGGCTTAACGATTGAGGAGAATTCGATCCAAGAGCCTACAGCACGAGCCGATGACTGCCCTAGCGATATATTTTCCACAGTCCATCTGTGGCATGAGATGGGTGTCAGCGGTTTCCACCCTTCGGATATATCTGGACGGGTTGACCATGTTGTATCGAACGCATCTCCTCCGACGAACAGTGTATCATGTGCACCGGCCAGCTCCCTGGCCCAATCTGTCATGTCGATGCCCGTTGCCGGACAAGCGTACTCTGGCT
The DNA here is from genome assembly GCA_003719415.1 of Aspergillus olivimuriae. Lineage (NCBI taxonomy): Eukaryota > Fungi > Ascomycota > Eurotiomycetes > Eurotiales > Aspergillaceae > Aspergillus > Aspergillus olivimuriae. The sequence continues at coordinate 41,503 of RHLO01000144.1, forward strand.
GGGGTCGACGGACACCCGGCTCACATTGGAAGAACAGTTTCCGGGGTGTGCTAGCGCAACATGACGGCTGTCCGTCTCATTCAGGCGAAGTACCGTTCAGGACACACTCGACATATTATCCAGACGGCCAGAATGCAGTAGATCCCGCGCTGCTATTTGATGGCTCAGCCAACTTAAACATACCTTATGAGGCCAAAGCTAGTGATGCGGAGCTCCAGTACTCACCAAGGGTACAGATTATCAAGCTCGACCCATCGCAAGCTGTTGAATACCGGCAGGCGTTGGTTGGAATACAAAATACGGACAGTTATCGGGAAGCGACTCCAAGACCTTCCAGACTGCCTCCCCTCGAGTTACCTGTATTTGCATCTCAGCTGTCAACTGCTGCCGAGTCTGAGCACGCCCGCGAGTGCCTAAACCTGGCCCATGACCCACAATCCGAAACGAACTCGTCTCCCCACGGCAGGATAAGAGGGGCATCCAACCCACCCATGGCCGAGGATGCGGCCCCGATGCTATACCAGCCATCGGAGTTAGTACAGCTGCCTTTGATGGAGCATCAGAAACAGGGCCTATCCTGGATGAATAACATGGAAGAAAGCTCTCGAGGAGGGATCCTTGCTGATGAAATGGGTCTTGGAAAGACTATCCAAGCATTATCGCTCATTGCTTTGAGGGGGACCCATGGTATGGAGCGGCATGCGACTCTCGTCATCACGCCGGCGAGCCTGCTAGGACAGTGGAAGCGCGAGATCGAACAAGCAGTGAATCGCAGAGGGGAGAAATACAAGGTCTACATTCTGCACGGGGCCAGCACAAAGAGGCATTTTAGAGACCTTAACTCTTATGACATAGTTTTAACCACCTACGGGACGGTGTCGGCCGAGCTGCCCCGAAAGGATCGTTGGGTGGCTCTCGCACGAACTGCCGCTATCGCTCCAGCTCCAGATGACCTGCCCATTTTGGGGCCCGGAAGGAAATGGTACCGGGTGATCTTGGATGAGGCGCATTTCATCAAGAACGAAACTTCAAGAACCGCGATGGCTTGTTGTGCGATCGACTCGATGTATCGATGGTGTCTGAGTGGCACTCCGGTGATGAACAACTTGAGCGAGATCTGTTCGCTCCTAAAGTTCCTGCGGCTGAAACAGCGTATAAGGGCTCCAGATGTCTCGGTAGGTCCTGGCTAGCTCCATATACACCCCTCTGATTGTGCGCGTGTCTCTTCTACTGGAATTTCTTGCGTGGTCCGAGCGCTAACTGGTTCCAATATAGAGTCTAAAACAAGGGGGCGCTCCCGGCGGGCTGGCCCAGTTTCTCGATTCTGTTATCCTCCGCAGGACAAAGGAGTCAACCATTCAAGGGCGCCATATCATACACCTACTTCCGAAGGTTACTGAAGATGTGTACGTGACGTTTAGCGAACCGGAGCAGCGAGTGTACTCCGCCTTAGAAGGTCGCAGCCAATCTCTCATGACTCAGTTCCTGACCGCCAATGAGGGAAGAAGAAGTGTGTCTCGGATGCTTGGGCTTCTGCAGCGTTTGCGACAGGCCTGTTGCCATCCATTTCTGGTTCTGACCTCTGATCCGTCGATCCGTCGTGCGCAAAAGAGTGACGATCGCCGGAGGAGGAACGCCCGCCGACTTCAAGAGGCCATAATTAACCGTCTCAAATGCAATGATCAAGTCCTCAACTGCCCTATCTGCTGGGAAGGAGTGGAGAATACGATCATCTTCACCTGCGGCCACAGTGTTTGCGAGAGCTGCTTCGGGAAACTGTGTCCTTCCGCCCGATTGGTGCAGCCAATCGTCGAGGGTCAAACGAACATACGCTGTCCGACATGTCGAGCGTTCATTGAGCCTGCTGAGGCTACCGACTACTGGTCCTTCGTTGAATGCCACTCGCCGCCGGGAGCTAGGGAGCTGGATCTTGAGTCTCTGTTGAGCAGACGCACAGAGCCCCATCTCCAATCCGGGCCTTCCTCTCCCATCGATGCTCTATCCACGATTCTGCTGTCGGAGGGGCACGTGCAGACGCCGGTCGGGCTGGAAAAGATGCGCTCGTGGCTCTTGAAAGGCGGCTTCGCATACTTGCGAAAACAAGTGTTGGCAAACCCCGCGTATCGAGGAAAATACCTACAATTTCTGGCGGAGAATTGGGTCAGCAGCTCGAAAGTTGACAAAGCCCTAGAAATCGTAGACCGAATCCACCAGCACAACAAGGGAGAGAAGATCATCATCTTCAGCCAATTCACATCCGTATTGGACCTCGTGGAAGTACCCCTTATCCATCGGAACTATCGCCGGTATGATGGGAGTATGAAGATGAAGGAGCGCCAATCAGCGATCGAGGATTTCACGAATGTCGCTGACTGCACCATCCTGTTGATGTCCCTCAGAGCTGGTAACGCAGGCCTCAACCTCACCGCTGCGTCTCACGTGATCATATTCGAGCCTTTCTGGAATCCATACATTGAAGATCAAGCAGTTGGCAGAGTGCATCGGATCGGCCAGCACAAGCAAGTCCGCGTATATCGCATCCTAATTCGCAGCACTGTCGAGGACAGGATCCTACGGTTTCAAGACAAGAAGCGCGAGTTGACCCAACAGATTCTCAAGGACAAGAAAGATAGCCCTGAGTCGGACATCAGAAGAGACGACTTCGCCTATCTCTTTGTGAGTCCTTCCCTCGCAGTCTGGTTATACATCGCTGACAGTGGCCTCGGCTGTAGGGTCTCACTGAAGCTCGGTAGACATCTCGTTTGCTTGGAGGGGAGGAAAGAAGCCCCACTCTGCCCGCCAGCGGACGACCGACGGCTTCATAAGGCGCAGATATCGTAGCGACATTTCAGGTGTTTTGAATGATCAAACTGCATATCCCTATTATATCACAGTTAATTCTTTTGTATGTGCACAGTACTCCTAGTTCGCGTGCGACTGTCTTCGACAAGCCCCAGGATCTTCCAATACCGCATCTCACGTCACAGGATTCAGCGGATACCGGATGTGATTAAGTTGGAGGAGACTATCATCGATTTTCCCAAAGCAGTCAACGGCACACCTTTACAAATAATTATCTAGCGATTTCAGTCGGGCACGGACGTTGTCTGTCACTCCCACCTCCCCCGGTCTGCAAGTCTGGTTCCGCTTCAATCCATATCGCCGTCGGTACTAGGCAGGCCATGGTCACTAGGGCCAAGAGGACTGATACCGCCCGCCAGCCAATGTGTTGGTACGTAAACCCCGCTAGAAGTGGACCAAATACAAAACCCATAGCGAACATGATGTTGGTCAATCCGTATACTTGCGAAATGGGCCCGTTACTGCCGATGCGGCCCTGTTTTCTTCTGGCTTGCAGCTCAGCATATTGAACGGCATCCGCCCAGGTTGGGATCTCAAATAACACGGTGCAGATCCCCACCAGTATCAGCAGTCCGACGAATAGCAAGTGGTAGAGTAGCTGGTCCCGCACCACGACTGCCAGAAGCCCAAGCGCGATGCTGCAACCGAGATATCCGACAAGGGTGCAATTCCGAGGGCCATAACGCTCAGCTAAAGCCCCCACCAGCGGCGACAACAGGGATGGGCCCAGAAGAGCCAAGAAGGAAGCTCCGGCCTCTATGGAGTTCCATCCGTACGTTTGCAAGACAAAGAGTGGAACGACAGAGTCCAGGCTTCCGCAGATAAATGCAGACTGGAATGAGCCCCAGATAGAGGCCCACATCCGACCGGCTTTAAGCAAAGAAAGGGCGTCAGTGAATCTCGCTGGCGCAGCACCCAATACATCGACGTCCCTTTTCTCCACCTTCAGGCTAACTCGCAGGATGATGTCAATGGCGAGAAGCACAAAGGCCGTCACGTACACAGCTTGGTATCCATATCGGTCAAACACCAGACCCCCTAGCAAGGGTCCGACCGCCATGCCAACGCTTCGTCCCAAGGTCATGTACCCGAGATAGCGCCCGATCTGGCTCACCCCAACACGATCGGTCACAATCGCCGGAGGCACCGTCCAAGCCACGGCGCCCGAAAGGCCTTGAAGGATACGACCAAGGACGAGCGCAGTCGTTGACTTTGCAAAGCATAAGATAAATGTGGCGCTGACAAGACCTAACATCCCGGCGAGATAAGGCCATCGTCTGCTGTCATGTTTGTCCGCCCACCAGGCAAAGATAGCTGCAGAAGTGGTGGATGCTCCGTTAGACCATTCTCTCTTTTCATATACGGACGGGGGCTCACGGGAGCCGACGGCGATGGCCATCCCATGGACGGCAAGTAAAATCGATATCCACCGTTGCACTGATATCCCATAAGCTCAGGGCATGGCATCATTTGATCTGCAGATTACCTTCATCGTCGGTAATGTGTGCATTCTGCGTCAGTGCGAAAGGGAGAACTGGCACTGCCTGAGGTGTGGTTAGACATGTATGATCAATTCTGGATGAGTTTTCCCTACTAGTGTGTACAAGTACGTGTCCTAGTGACCAATCAAGGCTGTTAGACGAAAGGTTGCCGGACCTGAGTGCTGATGCTTATTATCGGTGGCTTACTGTGAAAAGCGTGTAGGCGCATGTGAACACGGTAAACCATATAGACGAGCGGTGGTCTTTCAAGTAAGCGGGACGATGCTGCATCCCAGCCATACCTAGTCAGTGGATGGTGACAAAGCAAGTTTCAAGGGTAGGAAATGAATAGATGGCAACGATGCCATGTGTTTCAAGGGACCTGGTTATTTCAATGAGTCGTACTGCCCACGCTGGATGGTTCACTACGGCACTTATATAAGGCATATATCTTAGGCAGCCCACTCCAAGCTGTGGGAGAACGGTGCAAAATGTCACTCAGCATATCTACAAGCTAAATTCATTAGATATGGATGTATCCAGTGCTGCAGCCTGCCCCCATCCCGAGAGAAGATTCCCTGCATTCGAAGAGGAATTGAACCTGTCATTCCAAATGGGTGGTGTGTTCAACATGGCGCACGGACTGGAATGCTGAGCCAAAAAATACGCCGTCCACGTGGGCTTGAAATCAAATCTCGTCTGATGCTAGGCAAGATTCGGCTAGCCTTGAAGATGATTCACAGTTAGGCCGTTCACTACTGTGTGCTTTTGCGAGCAGAGGACTGCCACCATGGATGAACCTCGGGTAACTAGCGGCTGAGCCCTTCCCCTGGTCGTCTCTGAGTTCAACCATTTTCCCTATCGATTGGCCACAGGTACGCTTTGCTGGTTTCGCTCTCAGAAAGCGCAAAGGGATACATGAGATATATAATAGAACGGAGCCCCCCGGGAACAACCCAGGCGGTAGTCAGAGAATCCAATATTCCGATATCATCCTATTCCGATGTCTCGCATTGACCAGCAAGCCATGACGCCAGCCAATTGTGTCCCACAAAACACTAACGCTGCAAGCGACATAATCCCCGAGCATGTCCTCACAGCGATACAAGATCGCTTGAGAGATAGCCCCAACAGTGGTTCGTCTTTTTTTGTCGGCAACCGGGATTGCGTGCTTGCAAAGTTAGAGGAATGGGAGACATATCTCCCTTTCATACGCCCTTTCTACGGTATTCACTACTCTTAACCCCAGCCCCAACCCACGGGAACCCTAGTCGACGAAGAAGACGCAAGTGCTAACCCCATCCACTAGCGGTCAAATGCAACAATGACGAAGGCCTTCTTCGTATACTGGCGAATACCGGAATATCCTTTGATTGCGCTTCAGAACATGAAATAAGACAGGTACTGGAGCTGGGCGTTCACCCCGAGCGCATCATTTTCGCGTCACCACGAAAGGCGGAGGACCAAATTCGATTCGCCTCCGAATCAGGGATCAGCCTGACGGTCTTCGATAGTGAAGACGAGTTACGGAAAATAGCACAGGTCTTTCCTTCCGCCAGGTTGATGCTTCGCATACGCGCTGACGACCCAACCGCCCGGGTGCGGTTGTCCGACAAGTTTGGCCTTGGGCTCCAAGAGGCCAAGGATATGCTACGACTGGCAACGAAGCTGCAGGTCAGCGTGGTTGGGATCTGCTTTCACGTAGGATCTGCGGCCTCAGACCCAGCAGCATATGAGCACGCTATCAGGATGACACGGGAGCTATACGATTACAACCTCAACCTTGTCGAGCAGCACCCCTTATCCGTGATCGATATAGGGGGCGGTTTCACTACATCCAATTTCCGCACTATTGCTCCTGACATTGTAACAGCTATCAAGCGGTATTTCGGCAAAAATGACAGGATCCGATGGATCGCAGAACCAGGACGCTATTTCGCGAGCGACGCTTTTTACCTGGTTTGCAGAGTGGTTGGAGCTAGCTCGCGGCAAGGATCAGGAGGCCCCCTCTCTCATGTGAACTCCAGCGGAGACCAAAAGTTATTCGTCAATGACGGCGTATATCAGAACTTCTTAAACTGCATCATCGAGGGCTTTGCCCCCATGCCAATTCTGCTAGATTTGTTTCTTCAACAAGACGCAGAGTCCGAGAAATCTGACGGCACCTATACGATTTGGGGCCAAACATGCTGTGGGCAGGACAAAATAAACAAAAACGTGACCTTCCCCCGGCCCGTCCGGCGGGGAGACTGGTTGTGCTATCCTTCTATGGGGGGTCAGTGTTCCCCTAAGCTGATCGACTGGTAGCTTTCATAGCTAATTGGAGCAGCGTACACGCTTGTCACCGCCAGTGGCTTTAATGGCTTTTCCCCTTATATGCGAGTCATTTGGTCTACTATTACGCCACAGACGGATCGAAACCATCACAGCAGCGGTATATCTGTGACCCAGAGAAACGGTACATCTCGGTCAACCCTGTGATGGGATGGCCATTAGCACCTTTCAGGTTTTATGAGTGGCAAGTCCCGGCCATCCAGAAACTGTCTGTACCTAGGGGTTACCATGGCGTGTTACTTATGAGGGACTTCCTAAAGATCGTGGCATACAGTAGCAGAATGCCGCCAGGCGCAGGGCCCTGTACAACAAAAGGGGAGTTCTCATGACGGGTACAGCGATTCATCTGTAAACTGAAAGCGTGTTCTCCGTATGCGCTCACGCACCGATCACAATGTACATATATAAATGCAGATATATCGCCTCTAGTAAAATACCTAGACACCGACTGCTGCACGCAGAATCCCAGCGATGCCATACTCTACCGCGTCTCGGTATACCTGCACCTCAGACGGGGAGGATGCATCGAGTATCTATAGTAGGTCCCCGGGAGTCAGTCCACCCGTTGATCAGAATCCCGACGCCTATTGTGAAACCAGAACGCATAATAGATCGCTGTCTGATCTTCCGGAGGTGAACGAGATAGACCATCTCATAAATATTTTTCAAGGTCATTCCATGGCTGTCGACACCATGCGGTCGCGACTAGAAGCGGCAAAGTTACTGAATGAGGAGGAAGATTACGAACGAGATAGACGACTCCATCTCGAGCTTGAATGGCTCCAGCGCGAGAACAAATTCTACGGAATGTGCTATGAACTCTACAGGGGACTGCGCTCTGAAGTCTTTGGCGTCTCCCAACAAATGCTTCTCAAGTCTTTCTTCGAGCCGGAGACAGATCCATATTATGACCCCTTCCTTCGCACCATGATACATAGACTTACCTGTGCGGTGAAAGAGTCCGGGATGAGAGAGTCCAAAGCCGAAGCGGATTTGAAGAGATACTGGAATATCCCTCCTACCCCTGCAGCACGTACTTCTTGGCTTTAGTGTGAACAATAACCACGTGAGTTAGACAACTGTTGACTGATATCTGGTTGACATCGCTGTCTGCCTACAGTAACTCAGTAGCTCAACAGACGGTCCGCAAAATTACGGCGGACCACAATTTTCAGCTGGTTGAATAAATCGTTCTACTGGCGTGGGGTTCTCAATTCAGTTCAGCTTTTGAAGAAGGGGATTCCTTTGTAGGAGTGTATTTAACAGAGAAGGATCTCATGAATAAAGCGTCGTTCTCCTTATCATAAAGTGGCAGTATTTCAATACGCGGAAATACATAGAGTCAATTTAGTGGGAGGAGCGCATGATGAGTCCCCCCAAGGTCAAGAATGCTCACCGCGGTCAATGGGACCGCACCCTGCAGGAGCAGATCCGAAAGCGGCGCCATAATTTGTTCAAGAGGCTCAAGGAATTTAACGACCGATACGGAATAGAAATATGGATGACTATGCGGATGCCTAGCGGGAGAATATACACTTTTGCAACAGACCCTAGCCAGACCATGCCGTCCGAGGAAGAAATCGTAAGTTTGGTTGGTCACTTGTCTGCCGTCGCTGACATTTTTTGCTGTAGCGGGCACTGAATGTGCCAGTAGTTCACAAGTCTCCGGCTGACTACATCAAAGATGGACCCACATCTCCATTACCGGATCCTCCCAGCCTGCCCTTTCTGGATCTAGTGTTGCATAGGACGCCCGATATAAGTCCCCGAAGACATAAATTGGATGACCATCTAAAGAGGGACTATCGTCAAGACTGTGGAGCTGATGCGTCTTCACCGTCTTCAACACAAGCCCCGTGAGCTGCCGTTACAACCAGACACCGGCAATGGTACTCTTAAGATATGGTTAACAAGGGGGTTGTTCGCCGTCTACAGTACAGTATTGTACGTAAGACTCTGCTGTAAATATTCGCCATCAAGTTGTTTTTTTTTATGACCAATCAGGTCACTCTATCATCACTATTGTCAAATTGACATGGAGTGCTAGATGAAGGGCCTGTATTAGACAAATCTGTCACTCCATGAGAGATCGCATGGAACATATTGTATTCTCAACCTTCTCGGACTAGACATGATGCCCAAAGTCCGCCTTTGACCTGGCCAGATACATATGCAGTGGGAATTAGAAAACTCCTAACTGCTGCATTTTACATGAAGAGGGCAAAAAGGACTCGTACCATCGTGCCTCGACAGTTGAAAGTCGGCTATTCTTTTGCAAGGGCAGCTCTACCTATTCGTGGTACACCGCCGCGCTTTTATTTGGGAAGAGAAAAGCGCGGGCCTCTTGCAATCTTTCAATTAGAGTGCTACTGGATTAGCATGGCTCCTAGATTACATATAGTGCGTCTTCTACAGGTCGATCGAACAGTGAATACTTAAGTTGCCAGAAAATCCGTTGCATAGGATTGCCTTCATTCTACGCCAGTAATTCTAAATTACCCTAGACATGAGCCATCCATCCACCCGTGAGAGAGACGCAGCACCAAGTCGGGCTATGCCTGACACAGCCATGATAACGCAAGCAAACACTTTTTGCTCGTCAAGGTCTCCCAAGGCGGAGCTCTGGCTGCGCGCTCTTGTTGTTACGTTAATCCAAGCATACATCCAATTGGAAGGCAGAAGTGAAACGCCTGATTTACACGAGCGTAACGCACAGGGCTCCTCAGACGGAGAGCGTACGGTGCGTGTCTTGTCCACTTGCAATAGGGGGATGAACTGCGATGAGGGAACATCTCAAATGTTAGTGGCATCGGATAGAGCGGATGCAACAGCTATATGCCCACGTCGCTTCAGCTTAATGCAGATAGTATCTTCACATCTCGTTGCTGAGGCTACACAGCTGGTATCTGCCGATCGGTCGCAAGGCTCCCTAGGTGATAGGAGTCAAGGCATGCTCGAATCCACTAAGCACAAGTCACTTGTCCCACGAGTATTATCTACGAGGCGTCAATTCCTCGGAAAAGCGATTATGAGACGTATCACAACTACTCTCTGTGAGCATCTGGATGGTGCGCGTCATCAGAGAGCAGATTCCGATATCCTAGAGCATCTAGTCCGCTGCACCTCTGGGATGATACTGCGTAATCGTAAAGCCGAACGTCTCTTCCGGTGGGGCTTGAAAAACAAAGCCCTTCTACGTTCTTTTGAATACATGTTGAATCACGCACTGTAGTGCGGATAGTTCGCCTTGGCACCGTATCCCTTGATGTACAGTTTCACGATATTACGTCCATAGTAGGAGGTTGCTCATGCTTTCAGGGTACTGTATGTCTCCAACTGACTGGCGACTCGCATTCTCTCGCAATCGGCAGAATGTTTCGTGGTGATTTTGAGCGGTGGGGCTAAAGTGCCTCCTGGAAGGGTGTCGGTCGCCAAATTGTACAGTATGGTATGTCTCAGAGTGCATCCTCAAAGGCCGCGACATGGAAAGCGAGGCTCCTTGTGGCTACGCCCTGACATTCTCAATAAACATATTGCTGTACTCTCTCATCATTGATATGTGTCTTCTCGTGACCAAGATACAGTAATAAACTACATTTGGCAGACCTTAGCTTCCCTGACCATCGAATCATGGACGGGTAGTAGTCCCCAGCACCGCGTAGAGGTGCCTGCCTGCAGCTGGGGGGTCTTAGAACGTAGTTTTAAAGAACAAATAGATCCATTCGCGTAACGGGGACCTAGGGCGCAAGATGTACGGCATGGGGCCCGTGGCCATGAAGTGGTTCAGTTTTTACGACATGGGACCCACCTCCATGAAGGGGCACAACTTGTACGACATGGGGCCCGTGGCCATGCAGTGGTTCAATTTTTACGACATGGGGCCCAAGGCCGTGCATGAGGAGCTATTGTACGACATACGGTCTTTCTTTGGATACCACGTAAAAACATTGCTGGTCACAGGGATGTCTAATTGTTCCTGGCCTTCCAGTGTACGGTTGAGACGAAAGCTGCGGGCAACGAAAAAATTCGACACGCATCGCGCAAAGTTGGTATCGTCGAAATAGGTCCAACCAGAGCTGCCTTGGCATCCCGGGCGCGCCCAGGCAGTAAGTCTTAGTGTTCCTGTGAAAATTCATCAACGGGCTGTTTGATAACGGGAGACATATCATTGGAGCATACGCTGGCAGAGGGTCGGACTGTCTGGTCAGATGGTGCGGTTGCTGCGGAGCCAATGCAGATCTGAGGATAAAGACGATCAAGGCATAAAAGGCGAACATTTTCATTCCCAGTAACATGGAACAGCTCATACTGAGACTTGGGCAAGTTCCGCCATTTAACCGAGCTTTGACAGAGCAAAGCTCATTAAAATGTCAGGGCGCCGTGCACTGCTGTGCATGCCTGTATAGCGTAAAGGATCATTTTCTATTTTCCCAGAAACCACCTCTACGGGCCACGAACGATGACGGAGTCGGCAGTTTAATCTCTATATACTGTAAAAGGAAATAGAAACCTTTTTCCTAGACAGACAGCAGCCTCGTTATCTTATGCACTTGCTCTGAAGCAGGTCCTTTAAAGAATAGCCAATCTAGGAATAAAGAAATTGTATGATCAAGCCAGGCGCACCTAGATGAAGAGAACCAGAATGAATCGTGTTTAAACATGCGTTGCAACCTTTTTGGTATGATAGCCCTTATTGATGTGATGACAAACCGCCCCTAGTGCTTGTTCATCACCCGGCTGTCAGACCAATTTGGGCAGTCCAACTCTGCTGAAAGACCACCGCACGATCGATGCGCAAATTATATCCATTAGGCCTAATATCCACTAGGCTCTATTCCCGGTGGCCCTGATGCATGTATTCTAAACAGATATAGGTTAACTTCCCATGCGACAGCCGCGGGGTGTAGCAGAGGATGCTTGAAATGTCTCTTGATGATTGAGCACGTGTAGGTCCGAAGCGAAGCCATCCCGTCGATCGCCCGGGTGCGTGCGCCATTGCTGACTTTGTTAGCCACTGATCAGCAAGGATTCATCGTATACGGGAAGGAACAGGACATCAATAGAGTTTGACAGGCTGTTCAACGTCGCATTCAGATGCTGAGAAATTGTCAAGCTAGGACGTTCCAGGCGTAGATCCTCATTGAGTTGACTCTTAGGAACTACACTTAAGGCTATGGCAAGCAGAAATCTGTGTGTGATCACCTACGGCTCAACTGTTGATCACCGCTGGAGAGGCTTCCCTTTGCAATATGTCGAAATAAGCATGTTGAACAGCCGCTCGAACAGCCGAGGCTATACTGTGT
>RHLO01001446.1:0-12312 GCA_003719415.1 Aspergillus olivimuriae
GGGGAGGAAGAGGGTTCTGTGGGGGAGGTTGGTTGGGTTAGTCTTCTGTGTTATTTGTAGATTGGGGTTATGGTATGTTTATTTGTTCGGGGAGGGGGGAGGGGGCAAAGATTTACTGGCAGGTTTGATCGAAGGTGTGGTCTTTTGTGAACCAGGGTTTGAAGTCTGACATAGTTGGGAGGACGAGGTTTTGGTCGGAGGGGATATGCTCGAACCAGAGGTTGTAGACATCTTGGAGGATAGAGGGGGAGAGCGTCTCGTTCAAAGGTGAAGCCATTGAGGGTTGGGTTTGGAGGTTGCGGTGGTGAGAGAAAGGTTGTTTTGTCGTAGGTGTGGTGGTGATTGCGGGGAATGAAGGTCGGAATCGATGGGTCTGCTGCGCAATGGGGATATGAATGCGGCTGCGTAAGAGTCTCTGGGTCAATGGCCTGGTGCGAGTGACTGGGTGCATGGTAGCATGAACGAGGGTGGTCGAGGGGAGAACACGAGAAGCTGACAGGTTTTCGAGGTTGTATGAATGTTGCTTATCAATCTGTCGGGTACGTCGGGGGAGCTTATCGTGTTCTACCCCAACATATTATTGCGAAACGATCACAATGAGATGGCATCGCGGTAGCGAGGTAGACCTCAGCAAGATAAGGCTTGGATATGGTTTGTCCTTTCGAATACTTACCTAACGTATGCAAATAGGCATCTGTATGACTGGAAGAGCGCGTTCAGGAGCTTCCAATGTCGAGTCACGTGATATATTCCATTTGTTATCGCCCAGTACATTCGGAGGACACAGCCGATAAGCGAGTACAGTGCTAGATTTGGAGTCGACGAGTCTTGACCCTTGAGATGGGTCCTTGTGGAAAACTTATAGTATATACTACATGTACATATCTATATCTAGTTTTGACTTGAAGTAGAATGATTGATTGCATGTTCAATTTTGTTACAATCTCAGACCGGGATGAATACACCAGAGACTACCTACCAACTCTCCCAAACCGCACCAGGAACAACCTTCCTCATGATCTGCCAGTGCTCCAGGGCGCCACGATCGGTATACTTGTGCAGACGACCGGCCTCCTTGGCCACCAGCACTGGCCGACCCCGATGCTCGACATCCACGAAGCGAGAGGCGTCCACCTCATGCTTTGGCATCAAGTAAGACTCGCGAAATTTACTTCCCAAGTAGTCGCCAGGGACCGGGTCTCGGAAGGTAATAGGCGTAGAGGAACTCTTCTTGCAGAAAATCACCATGTTTGTAAACTCAATGTTGTCCTCAGATGCAACTTCCTCGCGGAAGATACGGCAAGAGGGGAAGACTGCCTGAATGGTGCGCACGGCGAGACCGGCTGGATAGAGAGAGATGTCACCAGCATAGTTCTGTATAGCTGTTAGTATATAAAGTAGCATGTTAAATGGAAAGGGATAGACTGACGATAGCGATAACTCCATCCTGCTTGAGGAGAGAGTCGAGGCCTTGGAGGAACTCGAGGGTGAAAAGCTCGACGGGCTCCGCGCCACCGGTGAAAACGTCATGAACGATGTAATCGTACTGGGCGGGGTTGGGAGATTTCAGAGCACGGTCAACGAAGACAGTCGCATCTTCGATTGCAGCGATGTGGTTGGCTGGGAGGTCGAAGTACTCCTTGGCGAACTTGTGCACGACCGGGTCGATTTCCACAATGGTAGTCTCGATTCCATGAGAGATCAATGCAGAGGGCGTAGTGCCGATTCCAAGTCCACTAAAAAGAGAGGTCAGTTTGAACATGCGAGAGAATTATACACAAAACATACACGACAAGAGCTTTGCTATTCGAATCCACCCGGGGCGCGCCGTGGTCCGGTTCAACCAGACGGACAGCCTCAAGCATGGTAAACACAGCGTAGATCGGGTCCTTCAGAGCTGGCTTGTAGGTGTGGTACTCTTTAATCCATTGACCCCCAAGCAGGCTGTGATCGCACCGCATCACACGGAAACCATCCTCCAGATTGTCCAGGACAGAAATGTAGCCGGTGGAGGAGTCCTGACGAGCAACCAGAGCGTAACCCTCCTCATGAAGCGCGGAGTTCAACAGAGACGTTCCCCGGCCAGTGTGGAGGTGCTCATTAGAGGTGAGAGAAAAGAGAATAGAGGGAATTGCCAAGACAAGCCACTTCGACGGGATCGCAGCAGAGTAGAGAGTGGCAATGAACATCTGAAGACCTGCACGAGAAAAGAAGAAGGCAGAGCCAAGAAGCTTCGAGAGAAGCGCCTTTCCAAAGTGTTCCCCGGCAGAGTAGATAGCATAAGAGCTCAAAAGAGGCACATGCTCAGCGACGAGGTCACCGTGCTGGCGGAGATGCAAGCCCGACTGCAACAGCTTCCCGGCACAAGCGACGGTCGTCACGACCAGCGGGTAGAAAGCGAGAATCTCCGTCAAGAGGGGCCCGGTGGGGTTTCCAAAAGACGAACTCTGCTGGAGCAGGAAATACTCAATAGTAGGGACCCAAAATGCGAGCGCAGGAAGCAAATAGACGGCTCGTCGGTTGGTGAGGCGGTAGATCATGTCCTTGCCAAACCATCCAGCTGCCGCCGCAAACGAAACACCATAGGCATGGAAAATGTGGGATGGGGCTGTCCCATACACCGGAGCCAGGGTCAGCACGAATAGCGGAGTCGATACTGCGAGCAGGACGAGCAGGCCAACGGCCGTGCCCGTCCTCCTCCAGTTGGCTTGATGGAGGAATTCATCGATAGACGACATGGTGTCCAAATCACCCTGGGACTTGGTACGAACTGAATCAGGTAGCACAAAGAGATTCAATTATCAGTTTTATGGACTGAATTGTCTTCCTGGAGGGATACTGTCAGCACTTATCGAGCGCATTGGGACAGATGAACGTGGTTGACACTAGACCAGGGCCAAGACCAGAGGGGACAGCAGAGCGATCAAGATGAAACAATCAGGGGATAGAGGGTACCTGTTCCTGCATCAGACGAGAAGCACACTGACCATACTCGAGCGAGGGTCAGCTGTGATTCGATGTTCGTCGGCCCAAGCACGGAAAATGTTGCATTTCATGCAGAGGCAACTGGAAGCCTTTTTTGGAAGTCCCCCGCGGACTTCCGGCCCAGAAGGGCTTAGTCTGCCAGAGCTATGTAAGCACTCATTATGTAATCCAACAACCTCGTTCGTTCTTCTTTGCTGTGTTCTGTCTTCTTCCTCTGCATCGTCGTTTCGAAGACGATGTGAGATATACAGGGCGAGAAGAAAACCAAATCTCCTCTTTACGATACAATTCTACCGCCATGCCTCGTCTACCCATGGGGCCTGGGGTAGAGACGGATTCGAACCTCCCCGCCTCCGCCGGCACCATGCCGTCATCGTCCCCTTCCATTCAGGCGAAAAACCGTCGCAAGCGCTATTTGGACTTGAACCCAGAGTACTTCTCTGCCGAGCTCGAGCTAGCCGGTTCGCCTGCTCTGTTCCTAGCGACTGATGGGTTTTGACCTATCAGTCCGTCGGACCTGTTGCCCTGCTAATGCCGTGGATTCGCAGACCCTCTGTTGTATGATCGTCTCATCCGCCGTTTCCAGACTCCAGCAGAAAGAGAAGCCGAAGGCCGGGCCAAGGGATTTTCTGGTGTGCTGCAGGCGGATATCTCGCGCTCCGAGGCCAAGTTGGATGCGCTTTCTCACCCAGACCCCAATGCGATGTTAAGTTACACTCGGGGACCGAATGGGGAGATCCTCGCGGAAGACAGAGATGAGATTCCCGCGAATAAAGAGGAAGGAGAAAAGCTCTGGCGATGGGAAATGACCTTGCGGTTCCTCAGAGGAGAGGATGATGACTTCGACTATACCAAAGTTGATGAAGACGACGGTTTGGATGACCTTACCGAAGAACTAGACCAATATTTCGATGACGAGGAACCTGAATGGGTTGTCGAGGGAATAGAGAAAGGGGATGTTGCGTCACACCTCCACGGTGAAACGGGAGTTCAAGACTTCTGA
This sequence comes from Aspergillus olivimuriae, assembly GCA_003719415.1. Classification (NCBI taxonomy): domain Eukaryota; kingdom Fungi; phylum Ascomycota; class Eurotiomycetes; order Eurotiales; family Aspergillaceae; genus Aspergillus; species Aspergillus olivimuriae. The sequence goes on from RHLO01001446.1 coordinate 3,989, forward strand.
CGAACCTGGTCCTCTCCATTCAACCACATTCAATATACTGGAATATCGAAATCGTGGCCTTGCTCCTGGTAACTTGTCTGATGAAAATAACATTATGATGGAAAGGTAGCGAAACTGCTACAGAAGCTAGGTACACAGCCACGTTGCGAAAAACCCTTCGAGGGTATCCATGGCTTTCCTGTCCAGGAACAGGCACACACCCTAAAAATATCTCAGTGTCACGAGTCACCAGGAACCTAAGCCTATGGCAATTCTGAACTAATAATCAGTGACTCAAGCGAGGTGTCACTCTGATTCCAAAACCTTCTTTCTTCTCTCGTCATATTTACGACATAGTCACTGTCCAGTAATTACAAGATCCTCAAGATGACCGACCAGAATGACCAGAATTAATTTAATATGATATGCTCCATCAAAAATCTCGCCCTCAATATACAAATCTTCGACACCATCGAAAGCACGCCATGCAATTGAGGCGCTTCATGCTACTTTAAGAAGTGGGTGTGTTGTGACGGTGAGAAGAGGCGTATGTTCATAAGAATTGTCAATGAGCCGCAGTTTGCCCAAAGTCAAAGATATTTATACCAGGGCAGTTGACTCAAAGAGCACGATGACCTGCTATTCACAAAAAGCTCACCTCTGCACATTTCCCCTTCCACCCACCAACATTCATCCTACCCAGCGGCTAAACTCGCTATTTGGTCAAGTAACACTCGGTTCAGTACCACCACAACTCAAACACTTCGCTCATCAAATCATGAGCGGCTTCAAGCGGAAGAATGGCTCGACAAGCCATGATGGGCCCCCTAGACGCAGACCAAGACTGGCCAACCTGGAGCTCGACGAAAACTACTATAGCGGTAAAGAAAGTCTCAACCGAGACAATGATTTCGTCGGCAGTGGTAGCACAGCCGTCGTTCGGCTGATGTATAAGAAAAACGATCCAAATGCAAAAATATATGGCGTCAAAGAGTTCTACCCTCCCGGTCCTGATGAGGGTTGGCAAGTTCAACGGGCCTTGCAGCAAGCCATCTATACCGAATTTCACATTTCCCGCCGACTGAATCACCCGAACATAGTGAGGAGTCATGAGATTCGTAAGGTTCCAGGCTCATTATCCATCGTCATGGAATACTGCGAAGCAGGAGACCTACTTGAGTTGATTTCTCCAGGGGGAAACCCCGAACTCAGAGATAGAAAGTGTCACTTCAAACAGATGTTGCGCTGTGTAGCGCACATGCATGCCAAAGGAGTGGCCCATCGCAATATCCAGCCTGAAAAGCTTCTCATCACCATAGAAGGCATCCTCAAACTTTGTGACTTTGGCACAGCAACCGTCTTTCAGGAGAAGCCTCAACATACTTCTGGCGAATCTTTAAATCCAAGCGCGTCTGGTGCGATCAAATTAAGCCTCCCTACCGATATTATCCCGACAATTTGCAGCTCTCCAGAGGTCTTTGCACAAAACCGTGAGTATCCGTCCGTTCGTGTCATTATCTCGACGATAAGGCTGACAAACCTTAGAAAAATACGACCCCAGAGCAGCGGATGTGTGGTCCCTTGGTGTTACGGCCCTGATGTTGTTTATGCGCAGGAGTCCTTGGGATCAGCCCAAGACAACCGATGAGCGCTTCGCTACCTTTATGCACGGATGGGACATGTTCCTGGACTCGGAAGGTTATCGGGAGATTACAGATACCGTGTTCCCTGACTGCGGCCTTTTCTTCGAGCATATTACAGAGCCAGGGCTTCGCACGCTCTTACTGCGAATGCTCCATCCGATGCCGGAGAGGCGGATCACCGTCCATGAAGCCTTGGATCATCCTTGGATTCAGCAGATCGAGTGTTGTTCACCCGCAGCCTGGGGTGCACGCCCGACGAACTTGAGTGCTCAACATGACCATATACCTCTTCGAGTGAAGAGAATCTCTGCTGCGTTGTGGAGAAAGTCTCATGCGACAAAGGGATCGACACCAGAGGAAGAAAGAAGCTGATTAGACAAGAGAACGATTGTTTCATGCCCTTGAGGAAGGATTCTTTCGTTGGAGAGGAAAGTGTCAAGACTAGCACCGGGAAAAGGGGCGGTTTGTCAGAAGAAGAAAATATTTCAATGTTATTGTCAATTTCTGGACTGGTTGGCCTCTGTTTCTGGATATTCCCCATGTATTTCTAGTTTGTGGCGTGGTAGTAGCTTTCTCGTATCCATTTCGAAGAAGCCTTTACTCCACCCTGACGTACTATGTACTTTATTAAAAGCTTGTTACATCTGAACTCCAGTCCATCTCATTTCCATCAATTGTCAATTGGTCCTCCTCGGTAGCCGGCTCCTCGGTCCGCAACGCTCAGACAGACGATCCTTCCACGGACTAATTAGCATCACTGCGAACCCCGCATGAAACATACCCCGGAGTGGAGGTAGCTGCGAAAGACACTTGTACATAAACAGGGCCATTATCCCGACGCCTCCTAGACTTGCACTATGTGACAGAGATCCAATAATCTATAGAACAAAAAACCGATAGTGCCGAACAACATCATGTCGTCCACCCTACCAACCCAGATGATCATATTCCCCGTCAGAGCGGGCGCAACAATCGAGGACTCATCAACAAAGGACGGACAGATCTGGGCCCAAGTGCTCCATATCCTGGAGACTTGGAATGGCTTCCGCCGGCTCTATTGGGGTCGACATGTCGAGGAACAAGAGAAGACGCAAATCCACATCGGTGCGTCTCCGTCCTCCCATCCGGAAGATCACTTTCAAGGATGGTTACTTAACAAACCACAGTGAGGGACTCAATGCATCAACACGACACTTTCCTCTCCTCTACTCAGTGGACCAATCTGGCCAAGATCATTGCGCCCATCTGCGAAAGCGGGCCCGAATCCTTTGTCGTCCGCCATGCCCACATCCAGAACTTCAGTCCCAACCCGGCGGCTCTTGGAAAAGGTGCCCCAGTGACGGGAACAGCAATTTACTTGACCTCTACTCCAGAGGACTGGGAGAAGGCCTGGGCGCTGTGGACGACTATCGTCTCCCGCGTGGATGGTTGCATGGGCGTTACCGGTGGCTGGATGGTCGAGCCTGTCGAGGGATATGAGACTTGCTATACGGTTTGGGTGGGATGGGAGAGTATTGAGATCCATGATAGGTACCATCATAATAAGGATTTCTGGAAGAAGCGAGTTGTGTTGCAGTTGCATAACGAGGGATGGCGAGAGTATGGTCATGTCGCATTTACACACTCGTGCACTCGGCCCGAGGCGAATCTGTGAGGGAGTCAGGGATACCGGGTATATTGTATGATTGATATTCCAGGAGTCTCATTCCAAGGAGCCTGATGTCTTCCAGTAGGGCCATTCTATTTGCGACAGCTCTTGGGCCCGTCTGACCGCAGAGAAGCTGATAGTAATGAGATGGATAGCGCATCCGCGTGGTCGACTGGCTGCCGATCTTCCCCACATTCTTAATCTTTCCTGAACATCCCGCTTTGCCCCAACCTTCTCCTCCGCAATATCTCCATACCACCATGAACACCCCGCAAATCACCCTCATGGCAGAGAAGCTACATCAATGCACAACCTGTTTCAAGTCTTATAAACGGCGTGAACATCTACAACGTCATCAGACCACGCATACCGCCGATCGTCCCCATCGGTGTCCTGCGTGCGCCAGGTCTTTCCAGCGTGCAGATGTCCTGCGACGTCATCTACGGTCCTGCGATGGCTCTGTACCCAGCTTACAACAAGCTACCACTCGCCAAAGGGCCTGTGACCGATGTGTGCGGCAGAAAAAGGCTTGCAACACTGCCCAGCCATGTCAGAACTGCTCCAAACGCGGGCTGAGGTGTCTATACCCTGTCGCAACCACAGTGCCCCGGTCACTAGATGAGTTTCCAGTACCTTCCACGAGTGCGATGATTCCAGATACGCTGGACGAGATGGATCCAAGTTATGGGCAATTAGTCACTGCTGGGTCCAGCTTTTTTGACTTCCCCGATCTCGACCTGCTCCCGTCTCCCGACCAGACGTGGCAAGACTTGTTCGGCCTCAACGGACACGAGTCGGACCCCACGACAGTGGAATATCCTTACTTCTTCCAGTTTCTGGACACATTCACCAGTAAGAGTGGGTTTGTTTCGACCTTCGAATGCGGTACTTTGGCACAGAGACAAAGCGTCCTAGCCAATATCTCTCAAGAAGACGGGGAATGGCCCTCCAGTGTGCTTTCAACATACGATGACAACGCAATCTTATTACCTGATGTGTCCTCGCGATGGCTGAACGATCCGCTCTCTCTACAGACGCACCAGATTCTACTATTGATCAAAGAAGTCATCACCATCCGGCCTCGCAATAGCTGTGTGCACATCCTGTGGTCTCCGGAGGTTGAACAACGCTGTGTTCAATTCTTCTCGCCAATGAATCTGCGAAAATATCTTGAGCTCTACTGGTCTATCTGGTCCTCAAATATCAGCTGTATTCATAGGCCAAGCTTTGACGCCACTTCATGCAAACCGATCCTCTTGGCATGCATGGCTGTTATTGGTAAGGATTCTTCTTGCATTGACATGTTCTTACAAGTCCATATTGACTAAAAGGTAAAAGGAGCCTGTGTTTCACCAGATGAAGAGGATTGCAGCAACGTGCGGCCATGGTTCAACTGCATTGAGGAAGCTGTCTTCGCCGATGATGATTTCAACCGAGATCCAATTGCTCCTTTCCAGCCAACCCGAGATCGGCCAAAAATACAGGCCCTTCAGGCTGCCTACATGGTGTGCCTGTACCAAAACTGGGAAGGAACCGATGCGAACAAAAAGCGTGTCCGTCGTAACCGGTTTAGCAGCGTGGTTTCGGTAGGTCTGTCTTATAACCTGGCCCAATGATGTTGCTAATCAATCAAAGGCCGTCCGTGACATTGATATAATCAGTGCGAGACATATAAATTATAATTTACTGCCGAGTGACGAGTTCGATTGGAACGAATTTGTTGTTAGAGAAGAGCTCATTCGGTAATGCTTCATCGGTAGGCAGGTGTATTAATATGCTAATCTCTTCTATAGCACTATCATGTGGATCTTTCTCATGGACACTGCGTTTGTAACGTTCAATAACAATCCACCTCGCATGGTGGCGAAAGAGATGAAAATGCATGTCGCAGCTCCAGAGGTTTGTTTCCAGGCTTCGACTGCTGAACTATGTTTTCAGGGCATTCAAAGATGGATGCCCTTTAGTGCTCTCTGCTGGAAGGTTTCATTTCGGACCCTGTTTGAGAGTTTGTGTCTCGACGATCTTACGGGACACATGCAACACTCTGTAGCCGCGCTGGGTCCCCTGAATCTCTTTACCATAATTTCTGGTGAGTGTTGAATTCGATAGAAACAAAAGGGCAAAGAAGAAAAAAACCTACTGACTTGTTTAGGGATCCATTCTTTAGTATTCCAGTACCAAAGTTTCTTCAACGCAGGGCATCTGCTTCATCGGACCCACAACGCGCTGCGAAACTTCAAGGATATCTGGCATGTCCATCAGGCTGACTTCCTCGGTCGGCTGCCACACACAACCATAGACGGGAGCTTGCTTACTCCTGATAACATGTGGAGGCGAGTTGGTTTCTATCGCCATGCAGGAGACTACTGGCTGTTGGCAAAGGTCAAAGTGGATCGCCTCTCAGCTGCCGAAGAGCTTCAAAACCAGATTGGGGCATTGAGACACGATGACGATGAGCCTGCGGACCCAATCCTGAACAAATACGACCAGACAAGCATGCGTCAGGTAAACGATCTCATCTCGGATTTCCAAAAAGTACAACTGGAGGAGCCGATTTCTGATGTGCGCAACATCTCCTGACCGTGCCGGTCGAATGAGACATCGAAACAACTTGCTCGCAAACAACCGACTTTACGATAGCATGACAGGATACTATATGGACTTTGATGTGGCCCCTGAACGAGGGTCCAAGAAATAGTATGCTTCCAGACTATTCGGGATTCCCATACACGAGTTAGCCTGCACGTTGAGCTGCAAAGCTTGTTAGAGTGCCGACGACTCTTCAGTCAAGGCATTCATGAATCGTCATATACTATGACGGTTGTATTGCCTGCTCTTGTTGTGGGTGATGGTTCATCCCACCCCCATGTCCGACTTCCCCACCTCCACTCCGATACAGAGATCCCCATCCATATCCGCACAGGGCCAGCCGGGGTAGTGGAAGAGGTCATATATATATATTATCCCTGTCGCTATGGCTTTCAATATGAAGGATTTGAATACTCAAATATCTATAATATCATCTTGTCATGCATTCGCTCGCCTTACTTGTGGCTGTGTCAGCGCTTCTTGTAGCGCTGTCACGCCTGTTGTCCATGGGACGGCGGCCAAGAAACTTTCCACCTGGCCCTCCGACTTTGCCAATTATTGGGAATATTCATCAGGTTTGCTCTTGCTGAAATTGCTTTTGTATTCAAGTCTCACATTTCCAGATGCCCTCTCGTGATGCCCATCTGCAATTCCAGAGATGGGCCCGTGAATATGGTCCCGTCTATAGTTTGATCCTTGGAAGCAAGGTCCTCATCGTACTCTCCGATGGTGAAGCAGTTAAAGCACTACTGGACAAGCGGAGCGGAATCTATTCCCACCGTCAGGAGATGTACATTGGACAGACTCTATGTAGCGGAGGGCTTCGGCTGCTAATGATGGTGAGTTATTGCCCGGGACACTGTGATCATGAGATTATGCTAATTGGAGATAGGAATATGGACCACAGTGGCGTGCGGTACAGTCTCTCGAGCCATCAGACTTACCACAGCATGTACTAACCAAACATAGTTTCGCAAAATGGTCCACGGCCTTCTCAACATCACTGCGTCAAAATCCTACATTCCTTATCAGATGCTCGAAAACAAACAAATGCTCAACGAGTTCCTCACTGAGCCCAATCGCTTCCTGTACAGCATCCGTAGATACTCCAACGCCCTCACGACCACCATGGTGTTTGGCTGGCGCACCCCGACCTACGAGGACGCCAAGATGAAGCAGCTCTTTGATGGATTTGCTGAATTCGCCGAAATCAACCAGACGGGAACAGCAGCGCTCATTGATTTCTTCCCTTGGTTAAGATATCTGCCAGACTTCCTCCTTCCCGCACAGAAAAAGGCCCGAGAGCTGCACGTGCGCGAGAAAGCGTTGTACTTGGGTCACTGGCTCCGCGCGAAAGAAGATATCCAACGTGATCAAATCAAGCCGTGTTTCTGCATTGGTCTCGCTGAAGCGCAGAAATCGGATGGATTCAGCGACGATCAAGCGGCGTATATCACGGGAACACTCCTGGAGGCTGGATCGGACACCACCTCCAGCACTCTCTATGCATTCGTGCAGGCGATGTTGCTTTATCCGGAGACGCAGCGCAAGATCCACGAAGAAATTGACCGCGTTATCGGCCCCGATCGCATGCCTACCATGGGCGACGAGCATGACCTCCCCTATGTGCGTGCATGCATGAAGGAGACCCTCCGGTGGATGCCCACGACTATCCTCGGTGCGGTGCCGCATGCCGTCGGCCAAGATGATGAATACATGGGATACTTGATTCCCAAGGGAGCAGGCGTCATGAACAATGTCTGGGGCATACACATGGATGAAAAGCGGCATGACGACCCTCGCAGGTTCAATCCTGACCGGTTCGTGGACGACCTCCAGAGTCTGGCGGAGGCGGCTGCCAACCCGGACGTGTCGAAGAGAGACCAGTTCACTTTTGGTGCGGGACGACGCATCTGTCCTGGGATTCATATTGCGGAACGCAGTCTGTTCCTGGGGATTGCGCGGATGATGTGGGCCTTTGATGTCCAGCCAGTGTTGGATGGGGAGGGGAGACCCATTCTCCCTGATCAAGAGGCGTTGACGCAGGGATTTGTATGTATGCCGGAGGAGTTTGATGCGCGGATTACGCCGCGGTCGAAAGCTGCAGCGGATATGGTGACGAGGGAGTGGAAGGAGGCGGAGGAAACGTGTTTGGATGCGGAAACGAAGCAGTGGATCGTTTCGTAGACAAGATACTCTCTGGATATATACAATATCTTCGTCCCCCCCTCTACATACGTTGTCTCTACAAACCATCTTCCGCCACTAATCTATACCAATCACCACAAAATCACTGGCTTAATCGTCTCCCCCGACTGCATATCCGCAATAGCCTGCTCAAATTCCTCCGCCTGATAGAACCTCACGATCTTCTCCAACGGCAACAGTCCCTGCTGCGCCCACTCCACCATCCGCGGCACATACTCCCTCGGCCGCACATCCCCCTCCACCACCCCGATAAACTG
>RHLO01001449.1:0-18856 GCA_003719415.1 Aspergillus olivimuriae
GAAGTAGGTAGGGACTTCCTCGTCTGACACTCTAAATCTCGAGGTACATGACAAAAGAAACCGCCGTGAAGGAACGCTAGTAAATCATGAGATGACGAGCAAGAGATAATGTATGTATGAGTGTGGTATCCTAGAGCTTCGACCTGATTCCCTCTAACCGGAACTTGACATCTTTCAGTACTTTGCTGGTGGGTTTCCAGTTGTCGAACTGTCGCAGAAGTTCCATGGTTTCGTCGTAGAGCTCGCGTCGAACGTATTCCTCTTCGAGGAGGCCTCGCATGGCGAAAGGCAGGATGTAAGGGTTGACAGGGGAAGGGTGCGCTCGTCTGATGTTGATGGAGGCACTAGGTATACTAGATGTTTCTAGGGCAAATTCAATAGCTAGTCTGTTGGTATGGTCAGCAGCAGATTGAAAAAGGAAGGGAAAAGCTCGCCATCCCACTGACAAGGCCTGTAAACAGCCATTGCTCGGGTAGGAACTGGGAGGATCTACGTACCGATATACTGCCTCGTCGTCGTATAAACGCGAGTGACCGTCGCCCGTGTAAAGGCTGCCTGCTAGTGGAGAGCTCAACTCCCGGATAAGGCCGTGGTCTGGGATACCGAGGTTTCGAAGCTTGAGCGCAAAGCCCACTAAATGTGAAAGGCTACAGGTCGCTGTCAGCAGGAGGACGAAGTTATGGATAAATCCTGAATTTGGGAACTTACAAGCTCGGTGCATGGACTCGGCCATCAACAAAAACGGCTCGGTAGATATATGGATGCGTCACAGCTGAAAATAAGGATGACTGAACAGGGTATGCCAACATTAGCCAAATTCCTGAATACCAAAGATGGGTATGTGTATACCTCTAGAGAAACCAATTGATCGTCGATACTCCCAACATAAGAGATTCGGACCCCAAAATCGAGGGAAGCCTTCAATGCGGCTTCATAGTCCTTGGAAACTTGGCTGTATGGCAGAGCAAAATCAAACAGTTCACCAGCAGACCCGCTAATCCACCGTGACCGATAATCATGGAATGGTCCCAGGTTGACACCTGCCATGGCACATACGCCAACCCGCGTGGCGTTGAGGCATCCAAAAGCTATCAGCTTCGCAACCAGCATGATTGCCACCGGCACACCCTGGCTGTGGCATGCAACCAGGATAAAGTCAGCTTTCCTAATCTCTTCCATCCAGTTCAGTAACAACTTCCATAGTAAGTCCACTCGCTCCGCAATGCGGCCTTCCCCTTCCAAAGCTATCTTTTCAATATCACATTTATAGCCATGGTCTTCCGTCCATTTACGTATAGACTCGGCTGCCATGTTCGAAAATCTGATGGATGTTCCTGTTGGCTGGCCCAGAACGGTTCGGATAAAAGGAGCAGGGAAATAGCCATGGACCCCGATAGCCAATGCCCGTTTGATCTGTGGTGGATCGCGGATCATGTACACATGCTTATTATTCTGCTCCTTTCCGTAGTGAAGGAAACGTCCAACTGTCTGAAGAAAAGACGGTCTTTCTTCGAGGGCGAAAGTGTCTTTAAAAAGTGGAAGGACTTGGTTTGGTAGGATTCGCTGTAGTTGTTTCGACGCAGCAGTCTCAGGGGCGTTGGGGCCAACCTCTGGAGTCGCTGGGGCCGGTTCAGGGATCGGAGAGGTACTCTTAGAAGGCTTGAGTTTGACACCACCGGTCTTTGCAAGCTCCGTCTTAGCATCGGCATCCAACATGGGATCTTCTTTCATTTTCTTTGAAGACGGCTCTGCAGCTAACGATACTCCCGCTGGTTGAGACTCCTCTGTCTTTCCTTTGGTTGGAACCTGTGATGGCTCCTTGAACCAGAACGACCAACCAGAGGGCTTGGCATTCTTAGATGGTGCGGCAGGGCCATCATTGTGTTGATGGGATTCGACCTCTGCATCTGGTGTGGTTCCTTCAGCCTGGCGACCAGCCTGAGCTGCTACTTCTATAGTAGGAGGCTGTGGTGCCTCTGCCGTGGGTTGTTCCTCACTGGGTGGTTCTGCACCCTTCCCTGACGATGAACCGTACCACATTTGTAACCAGGATCGTTTTTGTGATGTGGAAGGATTATCTGAGGGTTCTGGTGTTTTGTTGAGATTTGATGAGGTCTCTTGATCAGCTGAGGTAACAGCTTCGCCGTTCAGTGGCGGATCAATGTTGGATGGTTCAGCCGATGTTTGCGGGGCGGCCCCTTCAGTGGTATTTGCAATGGTAGGTTCCTCTTTGGAAAGATTGCTCTCGTTTCCAGGTTTTATGGGCGCAGATGTGGAGTCTGCAGCGTTAGCATCAGGCGCAGACCAGGGGTACAGCCATGAAAACCACCCAGCCGGCTCGTTTGTGGTAGAAGTCGTTGGCCCTTTCTGGTCTGCTTCGGGACCGGGATTTGTAGTTTCCGACGAAGGTTCTAAAGGATCCTGCTCCTGCTCTTGCTCTTGCTCGGGTCTTAGGGCTGTGCAATCGTCTGACGTCTCCTTCGTAGTCGAGTCTGGCGCTGGTCCATCAGGGGCTAACTGAGAATCGACGACTGGGGAGGATGAGGAACCATCCGAGGCAATGTTGACCCTGGTGGTGGTAGTGTCGGCGGGAAGGGAGCGACTCGACGCACCAGCCTTTCTCGTCAGCTGGATAGATGGGCTGCGATGTTGTTTCAACAGTTGGGGAGTTGACGAAGAGGTCAGGTCTGATGCTGGTGCAGACTTAGCGACCGAAATGCTCTCACGGGCAACCTCGGTAACAGGGGCCGCTTTCGATGACCTGGAGGTAGACCAAACGCCTGGGTACCAATTCTATTGTGAGACGAGGATCAGCACATACTGGAAGATTATAAACGTGACAGATTGTCATGAGGCCTAGTCTAAGAAGGCCGAGCCTCCTAGCATTCAGACTCACCACTGTACTCGGCTGCCTCTGGTGGGCCGATGAGTCGCCGCCCGCGGAGGACGATCGAGGCCCGTCGTCCGCGCCTGAAGCGCTGAGCTTTACACTCTTGCGAGATCCCGAGGGCGCCATGGACATTGAATAAAAGACATAGCCAAAGAACGAAGCAGCCGTGTAAATGATGTAGGAAGAGAGGCAGGGTCAAGGTACCGCTGTCAGCCACGCTGCATCGACCGGCTTATCGATTGGGCCTCGCCATGATATCACGTCACATGTCCATCACGGGCCTCACCGCCTTGGATATCAGCCTGAGGCTACAAGGCCCTCGCAAGGACTGTGGCTAGTGACCTCCACGCACCGCCACAGGAAAATTATTTCGGGGCGCAGTGGAGTCGAAACGGGCCCATACGCCGATAACTTTTTTTTCTTTTCATATCTCTCCCTCCTTCCCCATCACTTTCCCTCGCAACCCCGTCTTTCTTTTTTGATATCCGGGACTTGTCGAGTCAATCTCGACCACCCGTCTATCAGTATGGCGATCCAGAAAAAGGTGCGCAAAATTGAGACCTTCGCAAAGCCCGGCGCAGAATCTGCATACTGACTCTAAACAGCATGGTAAAGGACGTTTGGATAAGTGGTATCGCCTCGCCAAGGAGAAGGGATACCGCGCTCGTGCTGCGTTCAAGCTTGTTCAGCTGAACAAGAAGTATGGTTTCCTGGAAAAGAGCAAGGTTCTACTGGATCTTTGCGCTGCACCCGGTGTAAGTACGACTATGATCCATCACCCGGTCTCCCTCTAACGGAGAGGCATAGTCATGGTGTCAAGTTGCTTCAGAATGCATGCCCGCACAGAGCATCATTGTCGGTGTCGATCTTGCGCCCATCAAACCCATCCCTCGAGTGATCTCCTTCCAAAGCGACATCACCACCGAAAAGTGTCGCGCTACGATCCGACAACACCTGAAAACATGGAAAGCGGATACGGTTCTTCACGACGGTGCTCCCAATGTCGGAACGGCGTGGGTTCAAGATGCTTTCTCGCAGGCAGAACTAGTGCTGCAGTCGCTGAAATTGGCTACGGAGTTTTTGATCGAGGGTGGAACTTTTGTCACCAAGGTTTTCCGGTCGAAGGATTACAACCCCCTCCTGTGGGTTTTCAAGCAACTGTTTACCTCCGTTGAGGCTACGAAGCCGCCCTCGTCCAGGAACGTCTCTGCCGAAATTTTCGTCGTCTGCCGTGGCTTCAAGGCTCCCAAGCGGATGGATCCCAAGTTCCTAGACCCGAAACACGTCTTCGCCGAGTTGGCCGATCCTACTCCCAACAACGAAGCACGAGTGTTCAACCCCGAGAAGAAGAAGCGTAAGAGAGAAGGTTACGAAGAGGGCGATTGGACGCAGTTCAAGGAAGTCCCTGTCACTGATTTTATCAACACCACCGATCCAATTGCTATCCTAGGATCTTGCAACAAGCTCAGTTTCCAGCAGCTTCCAGGAGGGGATATCGCCTTGGCAACTTTGGACCGTCTGGAGGAGACGACACCCGAAATTCGCGCATGCTGTGAGGATTTGAAGGTCCTGGGTAAAAAGGAATTCCGCAATCTTCTGCGATGGCGTTTGAAGGTCCGAGAGAAGTTTGGTCTCGTCGTCAAAAAGGGTGGCCAGGCCAAAAAAGATGAACCAGAAGAAGTCGCGGAGATTGCTCCTATGGACGAGGAGTTGGCCATCCAGGAGGAACTGCTTCGACTCAAGGAGAAGGAAAGCTCTCGATCCAAGAAAGAGCGAAGAAAGGAGAATGAAAAGAAGCGCAAGGAGATCGTTCGGATGCAGATGCATATGACAACACCCATGGATATTGGTATGGAACAGGTGGGCCCTCTTGGTGAAGATTCAACCTTCTCGCTCAAATGGGTGGATAGAGAAGGTGCTCGGGACGCTTTTGCTTCCAGTCGGGAGGCCGCCGTCGAGAGTGAGAGTGAAGATTCTAGTTCCGAGGAGGACGACGAAAGTGACGATGAGGGAGATCGCCTGGAAAGGGAACTCGATACTTTGTACGAACAATACCAGGGTCGGAAAGAGGATAAAGATACGAAGTTACGGGCCAAGAAGGCCAGAAAAGACTTTGAAGCCGAGGAATGGGACGGCTTTTCAGAATCCGACAAAGAAAATGGAGATTCGGACGACGAACAGGAGGTTGATTCGGGAAGTTCAGCTTCCGCACTCAGGGCTCCTCCGAAGGCGGACGGTCTTTCTAACAACGCAGCTCTTTTCTTCGATCAAGATGTCTTTGAAGGTCTCGAAGACCTTGAAGATATTGAAGATGAAGAGGAAAGTGACGATGCGGAAGGGGGGGAGGAGGAGGAGGAAGATCACGACGGCGAGGACAGTGATGCCGAAGTGCAGGTCACTCAGAAGGGTGCTCGCTCCGAGGCCAAAAAGTCCGCGAAGGCCAGCAAAACCGAGGCCGCCGAAGACTCTTGGGATGATGAGCCAGAAGAGCAGGAGGCGCCCAGTGATCCTCTCAAGAAGAATGGACAGCTCGGTATGTTGACAACAATATTCTGTCTTCACATTAGATTTACTAACACAACTTCCAGATATTGACATCATCACTGCCGAGGCAATGGCCTTGGCTCAGCAGATGGCTACTGGAGAGAAGAAGACCCACGATGTGGTGGATGATGGGTTTAATCGTTACTCGTTCCGCGATGTTGACGGGCTTCCGGAATGGTTTATCGACGACGAAGGCAAACACAGTAAATTGCAGCGGCCTATTACCAAGGCAGCTGCCGCTGCCATTAAGGAGAAGTTGCGGGCCATTAATGCTCGCCCGATCAAGAAGGTCATGGAAGCGAAGGGCCGCAAGAAGATGAAGGCGGCCCAGAAGCTCGAGAAGTTGCGCAAGAAGTCGGCGGTTCTTGCCGAAGATGACACTATGAGCGAACGAGACAAGGCTCAGGCCATTTCGAGGTTGATGAGCAGGGCGGCCAAGAAGAAGCCCAAGCAGCAAGTGAAACTTGTCGTCGCCCGAGGAAACAACCGGGGTATCTCTGGTCGTCCCAAGGGAGTCAAGGGCAAGTACAAGATTGTGGATTCCCGTATGAAGAAGGATATCCGGGCGCAGAAGCGGGTTGCAAAGAAGAAGCAGAAGTAGAGGGTCTTGCAAATACCACAGCGATTCTAGTCCTTGTCAACAATGTATATACCGATGCCGACATTCGATACCTCGCACCAGAATTCACACTGTCATTGGACGGTCATTCAGTTACAATAATATGTGTCGGTATACCAGGTACTAGCAGTCGTTAACGTTCCATATATGCAGCCTTGAATGGAGGGAGCGACGTTTGCCAATGCCCACTTCATTCTTGGGAGCGTCGACAAACCAGAAGCGTTCTCACCCCTTGGCCTCAACATCGCACATCTGCTTCTCAACAACGCTATTGACTCAACCGCAAGTCTCTCCTCCGTCAGTCGTATATTTCCATCAGTAGCCAGGACAGGTCACTCGAAATGACTGGCCAGATTCTTGTTTCCCAGGTTTATGTGGGGAACAGGCGTCTTTGGTCTGACGATCCTCGGGTGATGCGTCGATCCAGGATGATACCAGCAAAGTCATGTGCGAGTCATTGTTGACATCTCTCGTAGGTTCTACCTCAATGGATGCGGATACCTCGCTTCGAAGGATACACCTGCTGTAGATGTTGTGAGCTGATCGGGCTCTATCGTACAACTGGCTTGGACTTCTACCGCCTGACCCGGGGGCCACAAGCATCGACGCCAGCATCATGATAAGATGTAAACGACGCTGGTGCTTGGACATATGGTCAGGAGCTTGTTCCAAGAAGCCTTTCTGAGATAAGATGTGGCGTCTTTACATAGTCAGAGGCATGCGAATGGGGATGCCATCCCTGTACTCGAGACCCAAGCAGGCGGGGATTATCAGAAGGATGAGCAGCGCGGGCAACAACCAGATAACCTGGTGTCTGTCCCGTGACTATTGGCCTTCTTTGCTGGCCAGAATGGCTTCAGAGATTGTCAGATTGTGGGGCCATACGCTGGTGCTGCCAATTGTCAACCGTTGAAGCACTGTTACATCCGAAGCTCTGTATATCTCGCTCCTGTCTGCCCAGAAATTGATACGGAATCCGCTGCCAAGGCATGAGCTTGGCTTCAGCAAATGCCTTCGCTCCTCTCATTTGCTCTATCTCTCCCCACAAACCCGTCTTTCATCTCCAGCTAGCATTGTGGCGACCCGCGCACCCAACCCCCGCAATCTTCTGGCATCCCAGGATTCCCTTTTTTGACGGAGTCGGATTGTTCGGCTGGAAGTGTCAAGGGCGTTGTGGCCGTATAATTAGTCAGGATGGCCAGGGAAGCGGGAGGGAGGACTCAGCTCTTCAATTATCAACATCAGACGTCGCCTCCCTCTGTTCACAATGGATGTTCAGGCAGTGGAAAAGCCATCCGCCGCCATGTTGGAAGATGTGGGGAGCACTGAAAAGAGTCTCGGGTCAGAGGTACAGGCATCTGACACTTCGTTGGACTATGACAAAGCTACTCTCAAGCGAATCAAATTCAAAGTCGACTGCAGGCTCTGTGTTGTGGTGGCAATCATGTACACTCTCTGCCGGATCGACAGAACCAATCTGGCCAATGCGTATGCTCTCCCCATCTACCACTCCAATCCCTATCCCTCCGGAGACAATGCGTGAAACTAACCATGAATTAGGGATTTTAGAGTCATTGCAGGCAGGGGGGGGTGAGATAGACCTCACTGGCAATCATTATGTATGTTTTGACGAGCCCATTTCTCCTTCAGCAACCATCCTCACAACAGTGCTCACGATCCCTTGAAATGCCATAGTCTACCATTACTGTGACCTTCTACCCCTTCCGTACCCTCTTCCAACTCCCCATGACAGTGATTGCTCGCAAGGTTGAACCTCGATTGTCCCTAGGAGGACTCACTGTTGCATAGGGCCTGATCATGGTAGGCTCCGAGTTGGTGGATAGCTGGAAAGACCTGATTGGGCTCCGCTACGCGCTAGGTCTATTGGAGTCTGCTTTCTTCCCCAGTTATGTCTTTCTCATCAGCACGTGGTATGTGAGGCACGAAACTGCTAAACGCCTGGCGCTGTTTTATCTGCTAGGAAGTACCCTAAGTGGTTCAGAAGCATTCCTGCCTACGGGATATGTATTACTCCTCGACTGTCTGCCACTATGGCACACTATGACTGACAAGGGTATCCTAGTTACAACAAATGCACCATCTGGATGGCAAGGCAGGCTAGAGGTAGATCTACCTCGTGAAAGAAATCCTCACTGTTATCGTCGGATTGCTTGGTTTCGTCTTTATGGTCGACTTCCCGGAGGATGCCCGACGTACCAAAGGGTTCTTAGCAGACCGTAAGATCGATATCATGATTGACCGGGTTGAGAAGGATCGCGGCGATGCTCATGTCACCCCTTTCAACTTAAAAGAATATTTGAATAATGTCTATGACTGAAAGGGATGGTTGTTTGCTTTCAATTCTGCAATGACGGCAACTGTGATGTGAATTCAATATCTAACAGCGCCTTGCCGCATACTCTCCATGTGTTGGACTATCCGCATACTGACCCCCAGTTTCAGCTATGCTGCTGCCTACTTCATGCCTATTGTCTTACGAGAAGGCCTCAATTTCTCCGTGGCCATGTCGCAAACTCTAATGGCACCTGTAGGTCGCCGTGTTTCGCGCTTCATTTGTGCCACCTTCGCCCAGCTGACCATACACAGTGCTATGTTTGTGGTGCGATAGTCGGGCTTGCCCAAAGCTGGCTGTTTAATGAATACAAAACCCGTGGTTTTATCATCATGATCAATTCTCTCCTCAAGATTGTTGGAGTCACTGTGTTGGGTTTTGCAACGAACAACTCGGTCCGTTTCTCTGGCTTTTCTCACCTATCAGTCCAACCAGATCATGGGTTAATGGCGCAGGGCTTTTGGATCCGCACTCATTGTGGGCGCCAAGGGTGTGGCTGGTGTGATTGGAAGTTTGGTCTTCCGAAGCCAGGATTCACCGCACTATCGGTTAGTACCAACTGTGTTCCCATGGATGTGCAAGGTGCAGTGGGCGAATATTTATGTTCTCTGGCAGGCCCGGACTCTACACCTGCCTGATTGCGGCCGGCTTGACTATCGTGTCAGTTTGCATCACGACAGTTGCGATGGCGCAGAAGAACGCACAGCAGAAGCGGCGAGGGGTTGTGATCATGGAGACGCCGGAATTTACGTACACACTGTGAGGATATCCATACATGGGGATTCCAATACATGTCAGGATGCCTTCCCAGATCCATGGAACAGGGGGCGGCTGAGTCAGCTCCGCCCACGCGACCCGGAGTGGCGGAGTTTTGCTGGCTTGCGTTTGCGCTGGTGGGATCGATCGCCGCCGGGGAGTTTTTGTTCGCTCCGCTCGCTGCATCCTCCCTCCTCCGTACCACCACCGCCCCCGATGCTCGGCTTGTGTGCATCGTCGCCGTCGTTCTCTCCATAGAGCGCATGCCCTCCTCTCGTTTGCTCATCCTTAAATCTCTCCGTACATATCTTCTCTCGAGCGTCCCATTCGCCCATTCGTGTCTATATACACCGCCGCCTACGCGTTTACTCCCGTATTCTTTGTTTGAGGGTGGTCCACACCCTCGTCAGCCGCTCTCCAAGCCTTTCTGATGGGTTTCTTTGATCACCTCCAGTCGGGAAAGGGAGGCGGTTTCTCGCTACAACCGAAAAAGCCTCAGATTCGCAAAGTGGTTCAGGCCCGTCCCGCTCCTCCGCCCTCTCGGTCAGCGTCGCAAACCCCGACCACCTCGTCCCGAACATCCCCAACCCACAAAGTCAAAAAGGCAGGAGACGTCGCAAGTCGATCGGTCTCGAGGGAACCTGATCGAACCTCCGCGAAACGACGTTTGAGGGCAGCGTCGCAGAAGCGCCAGACCCCCGAACTCCGGCTGTCCAGCGATGACGATGATGGAAGCGACACGGATACTTCGTTCGAAGTGCGCAAACGTGCGAGGACGGACGATAGTGCAGAACCGGACCTTGCGAGACGGATGCGCTCATTGAAAGCCTTCTCTGAGGAGGGTTCAAAGCAACTTCCGATTATCCATGCGGCGAACATTACGTCGGTCCAGAAAGCTGGAAACTTTAAGCCGGCGTTTGGTGACGGCGGCAGGTCAACGGAGATTTTCCTCCAGTATCCCAGTGCGTCGCAAAAAGAAAGGTATGCAAGATTGGAGGCGTTCTCAATACCTACTGTGGGTGTTTACTAACGTGTTTGTCCTCTCTTTAAGATACAACCTCATGGTACCGCGAGACCACAACGACTTTAGACCCATCGACGATATCTTCCAAGTCATCGACATTGTTTCTCAAAACTACGTGCCCGAAGAACAAGCCGACGAATTTAACAACGAGTCGACTGGAATCAAGCGGAGACTACGTCGAGCCATAGCCCATTCGTCCGAGTCCGAGTTTCGTCAGGTTGTGACAGAATACAACGATGCCATCGAGCGCTTACGACGGGATGGGAGTATCGCGAAGAAGCTGGACTCCACGCATCGGCTTTCACTACCTCTCGTTGAGCGAATTCTGACCCAAATATACTCGCGCACGGTCTCACCCCGGGTGGAATCTCTCCGTCAATACGAGAACGGAACGGATAATGTTTACGGAGAACTTCTGCCCCGTTTCATCAGCAGCATCTTCAAGGAAACGAAACTGAATTCCAAGATGGTGTTTGTGGACCTCGGCTCCGGCGTGGGCAATGTGGTTCTACAGGCAGCTTTGGAGATCGGCTGTGAGAGTTGGGGCTGTGAGATGATGCAGAACGCTTGCGAGCTTGCGGAGCTTCAGCAGGCGGAGTTCAAGGCCCGGTGCCGACTTTGGGGGATCGCCCCAGGGAAAACTCATCTGGTCAGCGGCGATTTTCTCAAGGAACAGAGTATCATCGACGTCCTCAAGCGTGCCGATGTCATCTTGATCAACAATCAGGCTTTCACCCCGCAGCTCAACACCGAGCTGATCAATCACTTCCTGGACATGAAGGAAGGCTGTCAGATCGTCTCTCTGAAGTCATTCGTTCCAGCCGGTCACAAGATCCAGTCTCGAAATCTGAATTCCCCGGTCAACCTTCTAAAGGTCAAGCAGAGAAATTACTGGTCCAACAGTGTCAGTTGGACCGATGTTGGTGGGACATACTTCATTGCGACAAAGGATAGCTCTCGGCTGAAAGCCTTCGCTGAGAGCCTGGGGTAAAACACTGCTGCTGCCTTTTCACCCATGGGTTTGCCCCCGCGCGGGCCTTGCCGTGAGCTACCAGTCGCCCGATCTCGGATAAATCCCCAATCAGTATATATTGCATTGCAATGCATTGCACAAACTCCGACTTTCCGTCACCAACCATGATACCACTTCATCCCTTTTGTACAAATATCGAATCCCTATCGATGTCTTATGATACTCTCCAGTGGCTATGCTAGCGATGACTAGTGCCCCTCACCGTCTCTCTTTTTTGGGTTCCTACATCATGCAGGGTGTTTTTTTCAATGTGTTTCTTGGTCTAGAACTGCGGTGTCATTTGGCAGCCCTGTGAATAAAGAGAGGGTATCACTATACATAGCATGTATACAGAGAGAATTGATAGATCACAACAGATAATTGCTTCAAGAAGGCAAATACAGACGACTGTGAATATAAATCGTCAATCATTGTTATCAGTAGCAGCAAGCCGATATGTTCTCGTAGACATCATGAGTATTTGGATGCATTGTTCATGGCTTCCGCCTCTTCGCCCATCCTCGCCATCCAGCGATCAACCAGCTCCTTATTTTCCCGTTGGAACTTGTTGGACCGCTCTTCGGCCATATTCAGCTGCAGGGTTAAAGATGCGACTTCATCTTGAAAATCCTACAGCCCAGTCAGTGACTATCACTGGTAAATTGTCCACAGGAAGAGCGAGGGCACATACGTCCAGCAGTTTTGCCTTGGCTCTCAGCTCCTCCTCCAGGTCCTTCAGGCGCAATTTTAGATTGGTAGACTCATTTTCCAGTATACTAATACGTCGTTTGTCCTGCAAACTCTTCTTGCGCAGCTTTTCCAACTCGGCCTCTGTGCGAGCGAGCCGGTCCTGGAGCTCCGATCGGGATCGCTGGGCTTCCGACAGATCTGCCCGAGTCGCAGACAATGCCTCCTGGATCGAAGGGGCCGTCTCTCCAGGCGTCTGTTTTTGAACCCTTGTTCCTGAGGAGGAGACCGCCGTAGCAGGGGATGAAGTGATTTCGTGAGCCGAGACTACAGTTTGAGCATGAGCGGTACGATCGGCGAGTTGGGTATCTAACGATGGGGAGCCTGTTAGTTCGAAGACATCTGATATCATCCGCCCAGTGCATGTTTCCTACAGGCTTCGTAGAGAGCGGCGTTTGCTTTCTCTCGTCGATCCCTGGCCGCCAGCGCGGCGGAGTACTCCTCCCTCCAGTGGGCCATCTAATTAACCAGTGATCACAGGTCTAAGCGCCGTTTCGGGTGAGATACGACAGCATTGTGGCCCGAGAATCGATCTAAATCGTGGCAAAGACAGCACGACGAGACGAGATTTAAAAGTGCAGAATGCAGATAGCCTGTAGGTTGCCACAATCAAGGGCGACGCCGGAATCAGGCAGTAAGTTCAGTCGTCTGCTGGAGGGGGTTGGTTGTGTCCAAGATGATCTCACGCTGATTTCAGGTACACCGCCTGCTCCACCGCCTCCCCCTCGCTCCGCCGGCGCATGCATCATCGACCCCCGTGGACCCCGTCTCCGCTAGCTTCGCCCAACGCAACCTGCCTTCTCCTCTCCCTCTTCGGCTACGACGACGGACTCCCGTACGCTTTCTGCCCTCCATTTTGTCTTCTTCGACTGTTGTTCACCCTGAAGGAAGCGCCATCGCTCGCTATATAATATTCCGGCTATAATCTTCCTCCTACCCAGCGTCCGCCCCCGCCTATATCTCGCCTTATCTTTGCGCATACCGCAGCCATGTCGTCACGGAAGAAGGTCTTGCTGAAGGTAGGCTTCCCAACCACCACGATACTTTCACCGATTCGTCCGTTACATGAATACAGTCTTGTTCGGAAGACTCTCTCGGGAATCTAAAATCAGCTATTTCATGCTCCTCGACGCCTTCGTTCCGAACGAGCAACTCCGCGTGGAACCGTCCGTGACCTAGCTAACATCCATGTCCCTCTTAGGTGATCATCCTGGGCGATAGCGGTGTCGGAAAAACGAGTTTGATGAATCAATATGTCAACAAGAAGTTCAGTGCGAGCTACAAGGCCACCATCGGCGCCGACTTCCTGACAAAAGAAGTTCTGGTGGATGATCGATTGGTCACAATGCAGGCAAGTCTCCCGTCTCCCGTCTCCCAGTCCTAGTCTATGCCACAGACACCGATCTAACATGGAACACATAGATTTGGGATACCGCCGGTCAAGAACGTTTTCAGTCATTGGGGGTTGCGTTCTACCGTGGAGCTGACTGCTGTGTCTTGGTATACGATGTGAACAACTCCAAGAGTTTCGAAGCGCTCGACAGCTGGCGGGATGAATTTCTCATTCAGGCGAGCCCCCGAGATCCCGAAAGCTTCCCATTCGTAGGCCTTCTTCACTCCCCTCGGCTAGTGACGTTCCCATGTTGACTGTGTGCAGGTTGTGATCGGAAACAAGATCGATGTCGAGGACAGCAAGCGCATGATTTCCTCGAAACGTGCCATGACCTTCTGCCAATCGAAAGGCAATATCCCTTACTTTGAGACCAGTGCGAAGGAAGCTGTCAACGTTGAGCAGGCCTTTGAAGGTAGGACTCCCGCCGTTTTCTCCTTTCCGATCCATCTGCTAACGGGCTCATAGTCATCGCCCGGAGTGCTTTGGCCCAGGAGGAGGCCGAGGAGTTTAGCGGTGAATTCAGCGACCCGATCAACATTCATTTGGACAGCGACCGCGATGGATGCGCCTGTTGATACCCTTTTGGAGGGAGTGGATATATCTTTTGATTTACATCTCGTGGTGTATGTTGCACAAGTCGCTGGGCTATGTAGACTCTCACCCCGTGTCACCGGGACTCGGGAGGAATGGTTTGTCCCATGAACGTTTATGCTCCGTTGCTGGAAATTCCTCGTGTACCAAATGACTGATCTCTTCTGTTCTCTTTTGCTGGGTCGCATGGGGTCATTGTGGTCACTTTTTGAGATTCTGCTTGTTCTTGAAGACAGCGCGTAATCATCCTAGTTTTACTTTTGTTTTGAGGAGTTGGGAATATCAATGCATGTTTTCGTTTCACCGAATGCTATCGCGTGCCGAAGAACCAGGGATCTCGTGATGCTTGGCGGTGTGTCTTATCGCGCATATCGGGGTCCATCGCCCGCAATCACTTCTCCTCCTCCACCCTCGGCGCTCCCTTGCTGGAATGCACAATCCAGCGTGCCTGTGTCACCTATGATGGTCCTCTGCCATTTGTTTCCCCCCTGCTCTACTTCATGACGCCCACCGACCATCACTGAGATCTTTCTCACTTTGAGGAGCGCGAAAAGACCCAACAGCCGACGTCGCTCATGACCAGTACCATATCCTGAAGGATTAGCACCCTCTGACAACATAGGCCTCTCCTCTGTACATGGTCGACATAGCCAATAGACAAAAACTGCTTCAATGGATGCCTCGTCAAAGTTCAACCACTCGGTATCGGCCGGTGTCGCAAGACGCACACTCGGCATTGGTCTACTTTTGATTGTGGTGGTACTCTGGACAGCGTCCAACTTTCTAGCCAGTGTATGTCCGACCACTCAGAGATGCGGTAGTGAGCTTCGGTCCCGGAACTAACTATTTCGCTTCTTCTGGCAGACGATTTTTGCAGATAATACATACTCAAAACCCTTTTTCGTGACGTACATCAACACCTCACTGTTCATCCTTCCCCTCTTCACAATCGTCATCGGCCGCATTTGGAGATTATGGCGCGCGAACAAACTTTCTCAAGTCCGCACCTTTGCAGACTTACTGCAGCAACTCGACGCAGATAATTCAGACGCGGAAACCCAAAGTATCTTGCATCATGATGCGGAGGGTGGGAATAGTGACGAGGAACCGGGGGACCCTGAGGCGTGGAACGCCGCCCGAATGCGGTCTGCGCTGACCGACGAAGGGCAGTCGAAGCTGGGGTTGAAAGCGACAGCGAAGCTAAGCTTCGAGTTTTGTCTCCTATGGGTAAGAAGCTCCCCTCCTCGGGCAACGTCGCTCGGTAGTCATGCAATATGCTAACGGGGCTGTATGTAGTTTTCTGTAAGTCACACAATCAGGGTAAACTACGTGGCGCTGGAACACTAACCAGCCCCGAACGTGCGTGAAACCAGGCGAACTATTTTGCAATGGCCTGCCTCCAGTACACCACCGTGGGGAGCACCACCATCCTCACCTCAACAAGTGGTACGTATTGAGGAGTCACCACCCGCAACCTCACACACGCGCACGCACGCACGCACGGTCACTAAGCCCCACTACCATAATAGGAGTCTGGACTCTCCTCTTCGGAGCCATCATCGGAGTCGAACGGTTCACAGTCCGCAAGCTCATTGGCGTCGTTGCCTCCCTCACGGGCATGATCCTCATCTCGCGCGTTGACCTATCAGGCTCAGAGAACACTCCCGACAACGGCGGCAGTACCTTTCCGTCCAAGACTCCCGGCGAAATCGCCCTCGGAGACGCAATGGCTGGGTTCAGCGCGGTCTTGTACGGCGTGTACACTATTGTGTTAAAGAAGCAGGTGGGCGACGAATCGCGCGTGAACATGCAGCTGTTCTTCGGACTGGTCGGACTCTTCAATGTCTTCCTCCTCTGGCCCGGATTTTTCATTCTACATTGGCTTGGTATTGAGCCTTTCTCGCTGCCCGATACGTCTAGGGTCTGGGCGATCATTTGGGTAAGTCGATTGCCTATTTTGCCCTCACTCTCCTCTCCCCACAACCTCAATCTGGGCTTTGGCTCTCTTTGAGAGTTGAATATTCCTTTGCAGAGGGTATGCATACTAAGAAGGTTGTTTAGGTCAACTCGTTCTCGTCCTTCTTCTCGGATATCTGCTGGGCCTACGCTATGCTTCTCACTACCCCTCTAGTCGTAACAGTCGGACTCAGTCTGACGATCCCCCTCTCCCTTGTCGGACAGATCGTCTTGCAAGGCCAGTATGCAAGCCCCCTGTACTGGTTGGGAGCTACGGTCGTCTTTCTCTCATTCTTGGTGGTCAACCACGAGAGTCAGCAGATGGATGGGGAGGAATCTTCGGCGGCGAGGTATGGTGCTGTACCATGGGAAGCGACAGAACGATAGTACATCGCTGGTAGGTTGTATAATTGACAATATCTATGTCCGGTTTATATAGAGTTATGAAGGGAAGTTATTCATGTTGCTTGTTTGATAAAATGAACCGGATGCAAATGACTCAGATACGGTAAACCCGAGTCCCAGACTAGGATACAACATCGTATACATATTAAGTAAATCAAGAATGACAGGAGGCACGATAGCGTGACAGGATGGAAGGACTATAAATACAAGTGGTCCTGTGCACGCTGTCAAATTAAATCAATGTTTGGAAGCACACCATAGGGATTAATATAATCAGGTAACGGAAAAAAAAAAATTCCCACCACAATGAAGGCCATGTCCAGAATAAGACAAGAAGCGAAGTATGGTGAAATCTCGAAGGTGTGATATCTATATCATCAAGGATACTGGGTATGAGAAAGAAGAGTGATCACAAAGGAATATAGGTGGGGAGGGTGAATGGAGTGGGTTCAAGGCGTGGAATATGTGTGAACAGAAGCAAGTAATGGATGTGGAATGATGTGAGCGACATATGAGATGCATAGGACTATGCGAGTGAATCGAATGTTGGTGGGCCTTCAGGCCGCAGCTGCTGCAGCACCAGGCGCAGACTCGGATTCGAGCTTCTTGCGAGCAACCAGGATGCTCTTCAATGACCCTAGCCATTTGGCGAGCGATTCCTCGTCCGGCGTGCAGAGTCGATATGACTTCTCTTCCGCGATGATCTGGAGGCAGAAAAGTTTTGAACGGGACATCGGATCGACTTCGGCGGCGTCGATCACCTGGGCCATGGGAATGATCTTGACTGCGGAGTATTCCTGTGGTGGATGGTGCAGTTAGCACTTGGATGTTGTCCACGCAAGGCAGCCGCAATAGTCATTGGAAGAGACAGAGACCCAACCTAGCACTAAAGGGAGCAAAGTGGGGGCCTGGCGTTGAGAAGACAGCGTACCTGTTCATCCTTATAAAAGCCAAGGCTTTTCGGACGTAAGACTACCCACAATCGCTTCCATTGGCGCACCCCACCCTTGATCCGAAGACATTGCAGATAGCCATTACACACGACCCTCTCTGGATCCCGCAGGACTCCGGGCTCGTTGGAACGGCCGGTGTCGCGTGAGGGCGGCGACTGTCCGCTGGGGCCCGCAGGTAGATGCTGGACGGAATTTTTTGATCTTAAGTGGATACTGGTATTACTGGCTGGTCCATCCGACCACTCCGAAAAGGAGGTGATATCGTGCCCGGAGTAGTCATGGTGAAGGGCGAGGCGTCGCGGAGACAGCGCCTGTCCGAATTCTGGTGAGCTCGGCCGGCCCATGTGTTCAATGTCTGAATGGTCAGTGGTATCATCGATGCGCGGCCGGTGGGCGGCCATGGTCTTGCCCTTGTTGGACATGGCGAGGAGGGCCTCTTCATCCTCATCCATACGAGTCTCGCCGCGGATGCGCTGGATCCAGTCTTCTGCCTCTTTCGCAGTGGATGTCTGGAACCGGTAATTCTTAGACGGGGAGAAGACACCAAAGACGTGTTGTCGATTCGATCGAGGGGATTTGACTGGAGCGACTGCCGTCACCTCGGACAGGGTGATGGACGCGCGGAGCCGTGTCGCTTCTTCATCTTTGTAGACAGACAGGAGATTCGGGCGGAGGACGAGGTACGCGGGTTTCCAGGAGGCTCGGAAGGCCTGATGTATGTCAAGGCATTAGCGCTTGGGCTCCTTCAAAACAAACTGGGACGGAGCGTTCTCAACTGACATGTTTATGCTTCACGCGACGATGCACCTTCCCGGTCTTCAGGACTCGGTCGAACTCGAAGCTTCCATTCTCATTCACGGGGGAGAAGGTATCCAGATTCACATGGCCATTGCGATAGTGAGTAGGTGCTGGGGTTGGACGAAGAAGGGCTGCCTGTTGTACTGTCCCGTCGGGAAGTTGGATCACTGGAGTTTTGCCCTGCCCATCGGCGGGCGAAGGGCACGAAATTGGCTCCGACGGCTTCGGTGCAGCCATGACAGTCCCCGCCGGTGATTGTGAAACTCGATCGATCCCGGCGAGTCGGGTGGATTACGAAACAGCGGGTTGTGGTGCAGTGTGCCGTTCGAGGAGAGCGATAGGGAGGTTGCGCAACACGGAGGGAGGAGACCTATCGAAGGTGGTTCGGAGACGCATCGACAGCGAATGCTGGGGGGACGTTGACCTCCATAAATAGCGAACGGAAGCCTAGAGAAAAGAGCCTGGGGAGGTTGAGGCAGGCAGAACTCGTCGAGAGTGGGCGCGTCGAGCTGGGAGTTGGAGGGAAGGCTGAGTCGCAGAAAGCCTCAAAAGGCGCCGGAACCGGGGAGGCGAAGGGAATGGATGGGATGGCACTGTCGTGACTCCAGCAGAGCCCCTTTAGATAGCACTCTGCTGCTGATCGGGTCGCAGATCAGCGGCAGTTGAGTTCTAGCCGCGAGGGCACACGAGTGGCGGAGGGGGTTGAGGCTTAGGGTTGGCGGGACGAACGCTGCCATGGGACGTTTCCAGCAGATCCTCATCAGGTCACCCTCCTTAGTCAGAAGGCCGTCCTGGTCCCAGGGGGAGGGGGGAAG
>RHLO01000145.1:0-11830 GCA_003719415.1 Aspergillus olivimuriae
GCATTAACCATCCTTGCCTTCCCCCCAAATTTATCCTTCCCCTCTTCTCCCCCTCCTCCCCTCGCAAATCCGCAACCCACTCCACTCTACGTATCATCCTCCCCTCCCCGTCTAGTGCTGCTTCGAACCACAGCTCCATCGTCTGAGGTTCCAGTGATCCGTGGCTTCTTCGCTCTCCCTCGTGCTGTAAAACCATCCATTATCGCCCTTTGTTATCTTCACTCCTACCTTGTTTCTCCCCCTGAAGGATCCCGTTGATTGCATACGTGGTTCACGACCGCCGTCTCAACGGTTCTCCCCGAATCTTGATCTCCTCTGGCTCTCCTCATCTGGGAACTTTGTTCGTGATCTCGCCTTGATGAGTGCGTCGACGTTTTCGGACGCCTCTCTTGCTCGCGATCCTCAGAGGTGAGTTGGATAGCTTCCTGCCCGGCCCCTTCGTCCTGATGGCTTTGTCTTGGTTTTTTCCCCTCTTCTTTTCGTTGCGATTTTTTTTAACAAGCGTTGCTTCTTACGCAGTGGTCCAGGCTTTCCCACTGACAATGTTATCCCCCAGCTCGGAATTTGACTTGACCATTCGCCAGCAGCCCAGCCGGGCGCGCGTGGCTGGTGGAAAGGAGAAAGGTGCGTGACCCCGCTTACCGGTGGCAGTCGAGGGAGCCGTTCCGGTCGTCCAGAAAGTGTTGACTTTTTTCCCCAATGCGTGGGATCCTTGTGTAGAGCGCAAGCCTGTCGACCCTCCACCAATAGTCCAAATCCGAGTGAAAGAGGAAGGGACCTATCTGGCGCAGTATGTGGACCTCTGAAGTCCCCCTGGCGATGGACTTGAGACTTATCGGCTTGGATGGCTAACGCGTGTCTTCTAGGCATTACCTCCAGAGTCCCTATTACTTTATGTGCTGCAGTCTATACGATGCTACGGAAGACACTCCAGTCCCAGTGGCGCCGTCCACAGCACTGACAGGGACTCTTGTCTCGTCTCTTCATCGGTTGAAGGACGTGGATAACACCGGTAGGTTGGGTCCGAAGAGCATCCTTGTAATTAGGGGATGGGCTGATCCATTGAGCTAGACGGAGGATTCTTTGTATTTGGAGACCTCTCGGTGAAGATTGAAGGCGACTTCCGACTAAAGTTTACCCTGTTTGAAATGCGAAAGTGAGTGGCACTGCTCCTGGTTGAGACCAAGTGGTGAAGCACGCATATCTATGGTTGCTAATGCAAACTGCTCTCAGAGAATCGGTGTATTGTCTCAAAGCCATCATCTCCGAGCGGTTTACAGGTAAGAGGACTAAACCGTTTCCATGAAGGCTTGTGAGTAGAACTGCAGCCACTAACGCTCCCCAAGTTTCGCCCCCCAAGAGCTTCCCGGGAATGGCAGAGTCGACATTTTTGTCTCGGTCCTTCGCAGACCAGGGTGTAAAACTGAGGATTCGAAAAGAACCCCGGACGCTCATGTAAGTTTTGAAAACAGCCGTCTCGCAAGGAGAACGCTTTAACCCATACCTATTAGAAAACGTCAAGTTCCCCGGCCAGAAGATTATCCCCAGCCCCTCCCGCCCCGCTCGCCAGAGAGATCGTCGATCCAGATGCCGAGCACTGCTTTTGGTGGCTACGCTGCGACAGGTCGAGACTACGGCGGTTATTACGGGGGTGCTCCAGTGAAACGCCAACGGACATCAGTTGACTATGGCAACCGGGGCATGTACGAGGCTGATGGGCGTATGCGGCAAATGGACGCTTATCCACAGGCCGCAGCTATGTATTCGAATCAGCCTGGCACGTACCCCACTTCCATGATGCCAGGGTATTCCACGGGGCATACCGGAGTGCCAGATTACGCGGTATGTCCATTCCGAGATGTTTGACTTGGACATCAAAGACACGAAGGATAATTTTTTGGCCTCAACATGGGGCCTGGAGCAATTTGCTGACCCCTGTCGCAGCTGTCATATGCAATTCCGCCCTCAAGCCAAGTCCCCCAAATGCAAGATCCTGGGGCGCACAGCCGATCCAGTCAACAAGCAACCATGCAATCGTTTGGGATGCCGAACCAGCCAGGGACACCTGTATGTACTGTGTCAATCGGGAAACCTCCAGACTAAAAGCTAACGACCAAAAATTTCTGGGATAGACAGCAGACTCGACAGGAGCGATGATGTCCCAAGGTTATCCACGAACGCAGTACCAAACGGGCTCCAACATCCTCCCGCCTTTGCAACGAAGTCGGAATATGACCCAGGGAACCAATGGTGCGGCGACACGAGGGTACTACGACCAGTCCTCGCAGGCGGCCACTCCAATTCTTCCTTCACAACCGCTCGCCGGCAATGAGGCAGAGCGATATGCCCCTGCACCGGGACAAGCAGCTTTCGAGCATCCCGGTTCTGCGAATGGAACCCCGCGATGAGAGTCTGTATGGCCAGGTTGCCTTCAATCTGTCTCACTAACGCTCTAACCCCCCTTCTCTTTTCCTCTTCTTTCATGGCTTTTTTCTTATGTTTGGTTTCGGACCGGTGACTGATTATGCGGGATTTTGGGCTTTTCGAGTACCTCGGTTTGGGTTCGGTATAGACTGGGTGTTTTCTGGGCTGAGAATGGGTGGTGCTTGGGGAATACATGGCGCCTCGGGGCATAAAAAGGATGACCGTATCTATTAGCGGGACTTTGGTGCTTGTGCGGTTTGCTATTGTTCCTTGTTCTCTTTTCGTTGTTCCTTTTCTGTTGACAGGCACAGTTGCTGGGGAGCTTCCTCTACGCTGTTGGAGTCGCGATGGTGATCCCACCATTCCTCTGTACATATGTCGCTCAACGCACGACTTTCACCTTCGGAAGTCTCTGCAGCTCAATAATAATACTCCTGAGGAAGGACCGAACATGTTGCGGAATAGTGTGGGTGGTGGACACAGGTTCTTTCCCTGCCTGCCACTTAGTGACTGCCTCCTTCGCCTTCCCTCCCATCATCTCCCTCCGGAGTCCGTCCCCCGACTCTCCCCACCACTACTTCCTTTTTTCCTCGCTGCCTGTGATTGCCCCCAGACCACCTGCGCCATCGTGTCTGTCTGCTTCTCGTCACTCGGCTATCCATTGATCTGACTATGTCGGAACAACAATCTCGCCTCACAAGTCTCCGGGTTTATGCCGAATGGGATGGTGTGGCCAGGCATCCTTCCAACCTCAGGATTTTCCTCGAAGTAAACCACCCCTTTGCTCGATGGCTTTGCAGTACCAGCCTAATGAAATCCTCAGGTCCAGTGTATGCCAAATTCAAGACTGCAAATCCTAGATACCAGGCCTCCCTTCCTTCTTACCCATGAGGTCTGTTGGATTGAACGGATCCATCCTCCAAGCCAAAACAACCCCACAACTCAATATTTACCTCTTTTCTCTGCAGCTGGTTTAGATAGCACCAAATGGGGCAGGTCTGCTCCTGTGATACGCCTAAAAGAGGGTGTACCTGAATCTACAGGGATCCCGGGGAGTCCTCCCGTCCTCAAAGAGCGGGTTGCACCAGCTTGGGACGCATTACCTATACCTGTCCCTAGCACACCAAGTCCTGACCACACTATCGTGGACTTGAAAGTAGCAAGGCCCGAATCAGAGCCGCAAAGGAACAGCGATGGTGCAGATACAAATCTCCAGAATGTTGACACAAGCGGGCACATCGCGCATAATAGCGAGCGAAGTGAGAACTTCAATCCAGCAAAGGCTAAATGGATGATACCGGCATCCTTCGAAAGCTCGGCGAGGGCGCTCTCTCAACATGGAATTCCCGCTCGTAGCCAAGGTTTCTTTGGCACTGCATCTGCCGCGCCCTCGGGTTCCACAACACAACAAGGTACCGAAAAGCCTGCGCGCGATTCTACATCGGTCAATGCCATAGAGGACCTCCAGCAATACCCCTTTGACGTCCCATCTTCCGGGTTGAGATCTTCCCAGAACGCCCTGTGTTATCCCACTATACAAGATGAGGACGGCCTAATCGTAGTGAATTGTCCTGGCAATGTCCTGCGAGGATCCTACAGAATCTTTATTGATGTATCCATCGATATGTTCGAAAAAGCTCTACTAAGATCCCAAAAGCCTTCCAGCCGGCCTGGATGGCACACCTTAATCGTCCCTGGTTTGCCAAAACTGCAAGACAAATCAAATGGATATTTCCTCTTCTGGGTTCCTCAAGACCATATCATCGAGTTTTCTACTGCATCTATGTGCACGTACACACAAGACATGGAGGCTTGGCTCTACGATGAATTTACCGATGTCGAATACCTTGAAGTATCGTTCTGCCTCACGCATCGAAATCAATACGGCATGCTCAAGAACTTCACAGTGGAGCAAAAGATTGATACCAAAAGGATTATCCAAGCGTCTGCTGACAACCATGAACCAAGTCCACGGGTGATTTACTATGCAGTATGTAGCTTGACATTCCCCGACCGAGCCATCTTTGCCGAGAGGTGCTCTTGTTTCCTGGAAATCGACGGTGGGCCGCAGGGTGACTTTCGATGCACCGTTGAGTCCCAAAAGGGCGCTTTGCCCATGATCAAGATACCCTTCGATACATGCTCAAATATCGGTGTCTCGCGCATCCAGATAATGGGTTCGTCAAAGATATTTGGTCTGTTCTGTCTTACTTGGGAAACAAGCCTGAGCCAGATAGAGACAAATTCTCTACCCTTCATACACCCTCCCGCTCCCAGAGCAACCCAAAACTCAAGAGAACGGATTCGGAGTACACTACATAATCTGGAACCGCTGACCAGACTCTTGCAACCCGGAAGTGAGCAATCAGAATTTGAGGACCCCGATGAGTCGGACCCTTATCGAAAGATGACGACTCGCTACAAGATCCGGAATCTGTGTTCCACTTTGAAAGAGGCCATTGTTACCATCGCCGATTGGATCATTGTCGTTTTCTACCTTGTGTCACTGTTGATCGTGATCGTTCTTCCAGGAGTTGTGGTGTTTCTGTACCTGGAGATGAGCCACCACAATCCAGATCGTCCTCCTATTTTGAACAGTCGAGCACTGTTCCTGTCGCAGAACGAAGACACGTACAATATTCTTCAAGGATCTCATTTGACGGCTAATAACACCACAGCAGAAGGACTAGCTGAACAAGGACAAGTTCCTGTCCTAACACCATCTGAAACGGCTACAGATGTTGTGACGTCAAGCTCATCTGATGACCCTACTACGTCAGACCCTATCGATGCACTAGAAACAACGCAGGTATCTTTCAGAGACCGAATCGATTATGGGCTTGGATGGAAGGGGCACAAGACTGAAACGTAGTAGACTCCTTGACCCCTTGATTCTCTTTGGTCTCGTATGCCGTCATGCTATCCCGCTAGGTGACTATGTAATTTATCCTTACTCCTTGTTGCAAGTGACCTCGGTGATGGCCACTTTATCCATTGGGCTGTATTGATGTGAAAGGATGATTACACGTGTATATTACCAAACACTGATACCTGCTAGCTGAACATCGAGAAAAGTATGGCTCTATTGTTTCTGGCAAATCTATAGGTAGATTAATAGAGTCCGTCGGTTGTCTCGAGGAACTTCATAACTTCCTCGACTGCCCACTCCAGCAACTCCCCCATTGGCTTTTGTCCCTGCCCTGGCGCAACCAGTACACCGGCATCAGTCCTCACATTCACACCCTGGCCGACTCGTCTCACCCTATCCTGAGAATCACAGCTTGACCCGGGTTCTCCTTCAGGCAACAACAGCCACGAATGATCCTCCACATAACGAGGCCACACAATGTCATCCACATACCCCGGCGGATCTGTCCAGAAGTTCTGTGGGGGCTGATAATCTTCACCCTCCAAGGGCGCCTCCTTCCGATCTTCCTCCCTTTCATTCCCAGCGGACGAAGACAACGGCACCGGTGCAGGCCCCTGAGTCGCATATCCACTCCGACCCTCCCGCCTGGTCTTCACAAGATCATACGGCGCCGGCAAGAATAGATGGACATCGATCTTGTCATGCACCGAACGCAGCGGATGCGTCCGGTCCTCCTCCTCCAGCGGACTATACAGTAAGAAACCCTCCAAAAAGGCGATAGTGAAAACGCCCCGCTCTCCTCCGCCGCCTGCGCCATGATCGGAGGCATTCTGGAGAGCGCGGAGCCGTCGGCCCACGTCGTCGCGATATCGAGAGATGGTGCTCGCGTCGACGCCGGAATCGGTCTTGTCGTTGAGATCTTGGATAGATTTGAGACGTGGGGGGAGGACCCCGTGTGTGCGGACGTGTGCGAGGGCGGAGGAGAGGAAGGATACGTCGATTGCGGAAATGGTGTCCCAGTCTTGGATGGTGGTGCCTGATGCGGTGGTTGTGTAGGGGATTCTGGGTCGGTGGTGGTGAGTTAGTATTTTTTTTCTTTTTCTTTCTTGTTTTTTGAAAAGCGTGGTGGAGGTAGATTAGATTAAACTGAGGGGGACTTTGAGAATGCGGTTGAGTTGAGGTCATGGCGGGGGGAATGGAGACGCCTATCAATAATGGTAACGTGGGGACTGACGTACTTATCATCGGGCAAGTAGAAGTCATCCTCGTGGATGATGAAAGTGGTGAGATTGCCATGTCCGTTGAAGATACTCTGTAGTAAACGGGCGAGGGTCGTCTTTCCGCTTGACGAGGGGCCCGAGAGACCGATGATTCTGGTGGATGAGAGCGTCATTTCCGTGTCCTCTTCTCGGTTGTTTTCCAATATATCAAATTTGGGGAACAATAAAAGGCCTTTTTTTGTTGTCTTTTTCTTTTTCTTTCCTTTCTTTTTTTTTTTTTTGGTTCGTTCTATATCTAGGTTTTTGCGGGGTATGTGGCTTCTTCCCCTTCCTTCTTGGATGAATGTGGAATGTATGTCCTTAGCGAGGTATTTAATATGTGGCTGGCCGGGTTGTTGTTATCATTCATGCCAATCCTTGAGAGATTATTGTTATTTTTGGGAATTGGCAACCCCACCGCGCGATAGTATCACTCAATCAACCAATCTCATGCAATCTGACTAGATTGGGAATATATGATTGACATGCGGGGGAGTGTATATTTAGCTCTGCGTAGAGTGTTAGGTATGGACTTGCGTATTTGCGGAGGAAGGACGGGGGAGACGTACCGTCGAGAGGACGATGAATCATGGAGTGCAGTTGGAATAGAATGAGGCAGAAGACTAGATCGACGGATCGCGTTAGAGTGATTTGGGCCTAGTCTCGGTTCCCGAAGGGGAGTTTCCGCCACGTGACGCCCAATTGCGGGAGACCCATCGGCTTGCCGGTTTCGGTAGGTCGTTGAACTCGGATGGTGAATACTACGCACAGGCACTACTACCTACTAGGTACTACTACCTTGGAATAACAGGACATTGATTCAGTGGTATCGAGTATAGTTACAGCATCTTTGTATTCTCAATCACCCCAATAATTGTTCATAGCCAAGAAACAAAACATAAATCCCAAGTCCCAGATATGGATAGCTTCTAGCCGAAAATAGATACAAATTTCGAGGGCGTTTCCCGCTCATCTTGATGGTTTATCGGTCCATGAACAGGGCCACTGGGGCTCGCTGCGGTCGTAGATGCAGGTAATGGTGCGAATCCAACCTGTCCTGATGGTTTCTGGCGCTTGAGGCTACTGTCTGGCTCCTCGCTGGTGCTTTTGTCGGTGTCTGCGACCATCACCACCCGCTTGCGTTTAGGTGTCCTGCTCAGGCTATTTACGTGGTTTTCCTCTGGTTTGTCGTAGAAGTCGTCAGGAAGGGAGAGTCTATGTCGGTCAAAGAGTCCAGTAGGGTTGCGTAGGTAGGCAAGTTTGGCCGAAGCGGAGGCTTCGCTTTCTGCAATAGGCAGGAAGCCTTCGTTCTGGATGATGTCGTTCATCAGCTGATCGTCCAGGAGATCTTTCTCTGCATGTTGGATTTCGCTGTCCGACATGGCTTTTCTCCGCTGAAGGATTTTGTCTTCCAATGTGTCTCGAAGGACCAGCGTCTCGACATACACAGGTCGAGTTTGGCCGATTCGGTGGGCTCGCTTGATTGCCTGGCTTTCCACGTTGGGCTGCCAAATTGGGTTGACTATGAAGACGCGAGATGCGTTGGCGATGTGTAAGCCATGTGAGGCTTGACGAAGATCCATCAGAAGGACACGGACTTCGTCGGAATCTCGAAACAATGACAGATATCCTGTCCGCTGCTTGGGGCTCAGAGAACTGGCATAGATGCGGAAGTTGACCCCGAGTAGGTCAAGTCCCTCCGCAATCCAGAACGCCGAGTTGGTGTTGTCATAGAAGATGATAATCTTCTCTTCCTTCTGCAGTTCCAGTACCTGGTCCAGAAGATATGTCAATTTAGCTGACGCTGTCGCGACAACTCGTGTTTTTGCAAGCGGAGAATCTGGTGATAAGGATTTGAATAGACCCTTCGTGAATGTTTTCGCGGCCTTTTTCCGTGACTTGGAAGTGATAGGTTTGTCTGGCGTGCTCTTTTTGGCTGCATCAGAGCTTTTCTCTCGTTCCGCAAGCTCACGCCGAACCTTGATCCCGGCTCCAGCAAGGCCTTCGGCTGGATCAGGCGAGTTCAAATGGCTTGTCACAAACTTTTGCGCCTGATGAGCCTGAGAAATTCCCATGAGATGCTCGGGTGCATCAGACAATGACGAAGGATCCAGTGCCCACAGGCTCCGGGCATGGGAAGGAAAGTTCTCAATGAACACACCGAGTTCCTGCAGGTTCTTGAAGGCATTCCAATTGCCGCAATCAACCGCTACTCTGGCCACCCTGATGCCTTCCGTTAATATTGCTATATCTTCTTTTGTCATCTTCTCCCTGTTGCTTTCCAAGTATTTGGTAGCGATGTCGATAGTTCCAGAAACATCTCCCTCTGCTCCAACCCACCAAAACCCAGCTTGTCGTAAGTTGTTGATCAAAAGGCTAAGATGTTTCCGATTCCGTGCATGAAACATGTAATCCTGATCTTTTCTCTCAGATGTGATGGCATTCACTGCCAGTCTAAAAATAAACAGGTTGAGGTTCAATCTGTCATAGAACGTAGGCTCCAGGTGCACAACCCTGTTGTACAATCGCGGAAGAGGGATCTCATTGTGGATTGTCTCCATCCGATGACGAACCACCAGACTTTGCAATGTCGCACGAAGTGATGGTGCCTTTCGTCGTTTCCCATCCTCGCCAATGGGTTTGATGTACGTAGTCCAATTCGCCGGGTCATCAGCCCGAGAATTCGACCATGGCTTGAGATCCAAAAACTCAACCACAATGTTGCGTAGCTTGCTGAGATCCTTAAGCTCATGATCGACGGCTTTCCCGGTCTTTTGTCGTCCATTGAGTACGACCGCAGTGGCCTCCGACAGCTCTGTGTCACTAAGGTCCCGGGAGGCCAAACTGACTTCAACTCCATACAGACCGCTCGACGGGGTTCCTGATACAATCCATCGACGCTCAAAATAAAGCTGGTTCAGAAGATAAACCATGTTAGTTTTATGTCCATGACCGGCGACATTATGACCTTCATCGACTATAATCCTAAGCCAATGGATCTTAGTTAGGTGAGACTCAATTGGCCCAATCGAGTTACGGCGATTGACCACTTCATCGCCTGCCTCTTTTTCGAAACGAGTACGCGAAAAAAGAATAATATCGTACTCTAGAAGCGTCTTCGGGGGCGGTGTCAAATCGGACGAAGCCCGCAGGATCAGTACCTTGAGCCCATCTGTATGGTTACTAATTTCCTGTTCCCAATGATTCATCAGATTTGGGGGCACCACAATCAGTGTTCCATGCCCAAGAAAGAGATGCTGAGGTGGTGGTCTGGGATAGGCGACACCACTTCGGCCACTGTGTCTCGCAGGTGGGGGTGGAATGATGTATGATCCGCGGTTTTCTTTGCATGCTTCCATGCATCTGTCGTAGCATACCCCAGAATGCTTGAGGGTGTCAAAATGCGACTTCCATGGCAAAGACAACCGCCCAGCAGCTGTAGCTGCCATGGTAATCAGACTTGCAGTTTTTTCGCGAACCGGAGTTTCCATGGCTTGGTACTCCAACGGGATTTCCGGAAAATGGCCAAGGGTAGCCAAGATCACAGCCAGGCAAATCAGTGTCTTTCCACAGCCCATGGTTTCAGCGAGGATACCTCCACGGGCTTCTGAATAGGTTCTTCTCTCTTGGACAATGCTGCCTTCTTCTTTATCGTAATAGTATACATTCCCCTCTGGCGAGACCTGTTGCTGTACACGAGGATCCAACATTGGTGCTGGTTGTACTTCACGCTGGATCATAGTCGCCGCCGATCGTCGCTGATAAGGGTATAAGGGTGTCTTAAGCCCATGGACGCCAGGATTACCCTCATCATCACCGAAAAGAATATCTGTCATGGCTTTCTTGCCATGTGGGATTTTGACCGTATCGACACAAGGGTTCGGATTCTCCAGGGTGTTGAAAATATACCAAAGAGATTCGTCCTCTTCAGGCTGTCGGCTGGTGACATGGTTTGGGAACGGATCGACACCTAACCAGGCTGCCGGGGATCGATCGACTTTTGCCATCACCGATTTCAGCGCCCGTCGCAGCGCCGTGCTTGAGCGGGGGACGATTCCACGTCCGACATCATCTGGCAGGATGTACACATGCACAAATGTCCAGTTGGGTTGAGTCTGATACGTATACACGCTAGTCCAGATCCACTGATGTTTCTCTAAATTGGCGACATCCGAGGCAGGGTAGTCATCCTTTTCTGCGTCTCCCATAGCAGTTGTACTGGTGGGATTGTATCTCCTTAAGACACCGACAGGAATATAAACATCGTGTTTCTCCGTAGGGCCAAACACGTTGAATTTGGGCGGTTCGATAGAAGGAATGGATGTAGTTGGGGACTCTGTAGTTGAGGATGAAGAAAGCCCTGCGGCAGCCGGGGTGGAGATAGATGTATTCGTTTCCTCTGCTGATAATCTGGGGACAATTTGCTGATGGGTGAGCGGAATTAGGGAGCCACCGTGATCCTCGGTAGTGCAACTCCACTTCATCTGACAGTAGGAAGGATAAGTAAACGTCACACTCATTTGTAATTGACACATTCGCATCAATACACAGTCAAAGAAGGACTCAGATATTGTAGACAAACCTCTCTCTGTGCAGCTTGATGCAACGCGACTGGCGCAGAGGCAGTCGCATCCCCGGAGGGCGCCACCATGACTCGTTTCGCTGTGGCAGACCACTGGGCACCTTCTAGGCAGTTCGCATGACAGACTCTCGGCAGACCACTACAGCACCATGTAGAAGGCGTGGTCTACGTGGTGAGGAGTTCCTGATTATGACACCTGCAGATGTGTTGTCATCTTCATGGTAGGGGGGGTTGCGAAAGTCAGACTGAATCGTTCTGATAGATCCATTTCCGCGCCGATAAGGCTGAGGGCGGAGTCCGCAATCAGTCAATCTTGATTGGGCTGATGGCCTGACCGCCTTGGTCCGCATTCAGGTCCACTTAGATAAGCAGGCTCATGCCTGAGGCTGGCGGTCTCAACCAGAGAATCTACTATGTAGTACCTGGTAATTTTTGGGTAGAATCAAAAGACACAAGTCCAGTACTTGAAAATCATGTAATCCCATTATTAAAATGACTATTACTACCGTGTCAGTATAAAACAATGTGAATGCGATTGTAACAATCATCGAGACCGCAGCAGCAGTAGCCCCCGAACAAGAATCACCCATCATGCCCCGCCCAAATATATGTACCCGACGACAGTTCCAAAAAAAAAAAAAAAAAAAAAAAAAAAAAACAAAAAAAAAAAAAAAAAAAAAAAAAAAAAAAAAAAAA